>JAOPHQ010005827.1:7500-43335 GCA_030340625.1 Merluccius polli | reverse complement strand
TATGTGTCCTTGCATTTATTTACACCCAAGTGATTTCTCATTCTGTTCGGAGTCAGATTATTAGGAAAGCGACTAGAATGCAGTATTTTTGTTTTTTATTTATTTTCTTCTTAAAATGTTCTACAGGCCTCATATCAACGCTGTGTACGAATAAATATGTGCATAAATCATGTAGTTTTTCTGCACAGGGTCTGACCACGCGTTCACGGCAAACGGTAGAGTGAAGAGGAAAATCACCAGGAAGAAATTGCAAACATGAACAGTTAATGCTTTTGACCAACTTATACAAATACAATTTCCCCCCGGAAAGTAACGTGATTTTTAATGATAGGGGAGAGGGACCTCTGATAGGCTACTGTGTGGGGGAGAGGGACCTCTGATAGGCTACTGTGTGGGGGGGAGGGACCTCTGATAGGCTACTGTGTGGGGGGGAGGGACCTCTGATAGGCTACTGTGTGGGGGAGAGGGACCTCTGATAGGCTACTGTGTGGGGGGGGGAGGGACCTCTGATAGGCTACTGTGTGGGGGAGAGGGACCTTTGATAGGCTACTGTGTGGGGGAGAGGGACCTCTGATAGGCTACTGTGTGGGGGAGAGGGACCTCTGATAGGCTACTGGGGGGGGGACCTCTGATAGGCTACTGTGTGGTGGGTTGGGACCTCTGATAGGCTACTGTGTGGGGGGGAGGGACCTCTGATAGGCTACTGTGTGGGGGGTTGGGACCTCTGATAGGCTACTGTGTGGGGGGTTGGGACCTCTGATAGGCTACTGTGTGGAGGGGAGGGACCTCTGATAGGCTACTGTGTGTGTGTGTGTGTGTGGGGGGGGGGACCTCTGATAGGCTACTGTGTGTGTGAGGGGGAGTGAGACACTCGCTCCGTGGACAAAGAAGTGTCCTCTACTTTGGCCCAAATGCGCATCGGCCCACCGGGAATTTGCCCGGTATGCCCAATGGCCAGTCCGTCCCTGCGTCTATGTATATATGTCTATGGATAAACCAGGCAGCTTCATAGTCTTTTTATTGTCTTTCTTTCCCGCTCGGACCGACACCTCGTGCCGCAACCCCGCGGTTCCGACCGCCGCACACACAATAACCCAAACGATATCGCGCGCACACAAATGGTCCGGTCGGCCCACTGGCGATCAAGCGGAACGGGACCCGGCCTCACTGTAGGGGGCCAGAGCAGGACCAACATGAGTACCTATCACTCATTACTCTGACCCCTCACAGCTGGGTCGATTCCCGCGATTGAGCCGCCCCGCCCCCCTTGCGCCCAGCCGACGCTAAACCACGCCCCCTTCACACCACAACGATGTAGCCTACTCATCATATTAGATATTACGGTCTCATTGGGCATCCAGTCTCTCCTCCCTGTTAGGCCAGAGCACTTCATCCACATCACACCTGATGTCTGCCTTTCAAGCCACAGAGGATATATCTGCTGGCATGTCATCGCCAGGCACGTGCACACATGGGGCCCTAGGGGTGCTTGAGTCCCTGCCCTTTTTGCCTCGTATTAAAAAGTGCCCTCTGAGTGTTTTTTTAAATTTATTATTATTATTTTAAATAACATTTATAAATTCCTGTTATGGATGTAAAAAAAAAAACGGCGGTACAAAAACTCCACGGTATACTACCGTAGCCTACCCATTTTCTTGTAATAGAGCCGCCAGAGAGAGAGAGAGAGCGGGCGATTGAGTGAGTGAGTGAGTGAGTGAGAGGAAGAGAAGCCGCTGCCCCATGGATAACTGAGGAGACGTGACAGTGGAGCAACTTGAACCTGTGAGTTATGGTCTATAGTCGCCGTCCACTTATTCAACGTGCTTATGGGTAATATTTCAGAAAAACGCTCTATTTTACTCAATGTGTCAGCTTCTATTTTTGCCGGACGTCGGAGCACGGCGCTTCAATTCAGCACAGAGCAGATCGTGCGGGACAGGAAATCGTGTACAAAATACAAAATAAAACACCGGGTTAATTTTCAAAATAAAATGAACCGTGTTTACGGCGGATCATAAGGGATATAAGCTGTAGGTTATCTGTGTTTGAAATATTACCATCTGTATTTAAACTTGATTCTTGTTGATTATGCCTGCATCACAATGCCAAAAAAAGAAAGGATACAGAAAAGGAAGGAGAAGGAGCGCCAGGATGCAGCTAAGAGTAGCAGACCTCTTAATGCATGGCTAAAACCAAGTTCTAGCACCAGAATTCAAGAAAGAACACAGACCTCAGAAAGTGTTTCACCTGAGAGAGAGGCAGAGACCTTAGAAGCAACACCTGAGAGAGAGGAGGAGGGTTCATGTTTCATTGTTCAGTGTTCAATATTAAAGTGTTTATCTTCAACAATACATAGCCTAATAATAAACCAGTGTTTTATTGCTTTGCATGTCTTCCAAGCCTATGATAATGTGGATAAACTCATGTTGACAATAATTTGTTGACACAAAAGAAATGGCGATTTCATTTCACTTTCACCTACACAGGACACACGGCTAAGTAGTTAGCTTATTATTAGTACTTTGTTTTTTAATTTTTACATTAATTTCCATCTTGTGTAAAGGACCGGAAAAAGAAATTGGTGCGCGCACATGCTGCCCTTTTCTGACTTTGAGCCCCTGCCCCCCTATAATCATGTGCACGTCGCTGGTCATCGCCCAGGCCCACATTATAGGACACTATACTGGCTAAGCCTATTGAAAACTAAAACCTCATCCTCTACTTGATGTCAAAGTGTGTGTAACGACCACCTAAGGCAAACACAACACTAGATGGAGACAACGCAGTAAAAATGCGTACTTTTTATTCTTTTGACATCACAAGATATCTACGGAAGCATAATAAAAAAAACTGCCCTGGTTTTCTGAATAAAAAAAACTGCCCTGTTTTTTCTGAATAAACACCACGTAGCCAGCCTGAATGCATTTCAGATGCATCATCTTATCTCTGTGAAGCCATATTGGTTCAACTGATCCTGGAGAAACACCGCAATGTCCACTGCAGATCAGAATGGGCTTTCCTGAACAATTCCTGAGGTGCCTAACTAATAACCAACTAATAACTAATAACCATATCATCTTTATTACTTAAAGACACGAGTATCTCCCAATGTTTCAAACCAAAACCAAAATAAAACCGGATCAAACTAAACGGGTGGACATGTTTGTTTCCATGAGATCGAGCTCTCAAAATGAGAGCTTCAGTTTTTTTTTATTCAGAAAAACAGGGCAGTTTTTTTTAATTCAGAAAAACAGGGCAGTTTTTTTTATTCAGGGGAAGGTGGAGTAACCCCGGGTTCAATACATTTTACAATAATGTCCACCGGCCAGGGACGTCCCGACATCAAAACTGAAAATGACATTAATAGCAGCAAAGCACTACTGTGGTGGTGTATTAAAAGAATCACACATCTCTATAGTAGTCTATGGCATCTGAAAGTGTTGTTTTTTTTAATTCAAAATATTGGATATTCAACAGATATTCAAGCTCTGAATGACAGTGATCTGACGCGGGGAACTAAAGACTCGATCACAATTGCGTAATTAAACCGGATACGTCTAACGTTACAAAATGTTCAGAATGGATATAACACTACCATCGCTGTTTAGAAGTGTATCCCACTAGCTCTACAACAGTAAAAAGCAGGTAAAAAACTGCGTGGCCAGTGGCGCTCCAGTGTGAATGTAACACACATAGACTGTATGAAATACAGGTGACTTTCCATATGTGTACATAAACCTTACCTTACAGGCCAGTAGGGGGAGGGGGGGGGTATTCAGTTGGTTGTAATCTGCAATCTCAGCCACTATATTTTACACACTGCACCTTTAAGAAAAAGTATTTAAACGCAGCCTATGACCTCCCTTCACAGCTGCAGTACATTCAGACAACCAGCAGGTGCTACTGATGAAGCACAGCAACGCCTACCAGAGCAACAGGCCCTGGATATGTTGTGGCTTGAATAAGTTCAAGAGTCATCAGATCAGTGGTGGCAAGTATTCAGTACATGAACAAATGAAGCGCTATAGGATATGCAGCAAACAATCAGCCAGCGTATTGTCCTGTTCAAGCTGAACGAGACACTATACTTTGTCCCACTATTTAAATCCTGCTGCCGCTGCTGGTTCAAACTCTGGGGTGTTTTTTGACGCTGCTGACTCTGAGGTTTTTCCCGTCTCTGCCTGGTCACGGCCCCTGAAAAGAAGACAGAGGAGATATGAACTTCAGCCACCCTGTAAAGCAGATCCATTGGGTTTATGAAGTCTCAAAACTTCTATTTTCTCTTTACAAATACCAAGAGCAGCTTACTCAGGGACAGTGTTGGGTATTTTGAAGTTGACCACAGAGTAAAGGACCTTATCCGTCTGATCTGATTGGACACGGGAGCCAGCCAAACAGCGAGGCACTTCCTGGTTCTCTGAGCAAGAGATGTGGATGCTGCCATAGTGAAGGTCATCCTGCCGTTCTATTGGTTCTCTCTGTGCTGCAGGAGCTGCGCGATTGGTCAGCGTTAAGACGTTGCCATACACAGGAACAGGAAATGGCTGACGGGGAGAGAGGCCAGAAGATTACATTTAGAAATGACTGTACGCTTTTAGAATGCAGTCCTGAAGGACTAGTGGTCACACCATGGAGGCTGCTAGGCCTGACTTCAAGACTCACCTTCCTTGAACATAGTCCTCTATCTAATCAGTGCTAGGTTTCCTCCAAAAGTTGAGTCATAGTCTTCTCATTCTGCTCAACCTTGATCTCACCCTAGGTTACCTTAGTCCAGTGCTTCCCAACCTTTTTTGGCCCATGACCCCATTTCTAGCTCTGAAGATGTTTGCGACCCCAACTTTAACTTTTGTGCATCTGCTTCTACACAAATAGTTTTTACCCAATCATCATCTGCCAGTAATATCAATGTCCCGGTGAACGTAATGGCATCTCTCTACTCCACTCTAAGTGACTAGTAGTGGTTTGCTCGTGGCTATGAATCATGAATCAAAAAAAGTTGGCTAAAATGCATCAAATATCTATAGCTTATGTCAGCAACCTCATGTGACCCCATATGCATATACAGGGGACCCCAAGGTTGCGAACCATTGCCTGGTTAGTGTTGACAAAGGGACTACGGTCACATCCCTCCCGTTGCCAGGTGACCTCCTCCTGAGCTGCTGCTGCCATGTCTGCCAGGAGGACCAGCGGCTCTACTTTGAGCTCCTCACCCTGTCACAGAGAGACACCCCGCAGAAAAAACCCTCTTTTTGGCTGCTTGTATCTGTGCGCCTCTACCCAGAGCTGGTGTCCATAGAAGGGGTAGGAAGATAGATGGACCATAGCTGGGGTAGGACCGTAGATGTACCACTAAGTTGAGTTATTTGGCTTGAAGCTCAGCTACAGCAGCAGTTATTGTTTGTGCATTTGCATATTTGCAGAACATAGCAAACTCACTGTCCACTACCTAATCTTATCTTATCTAATGACCTGCTTATCAAAGACAGATGAATTCAACTGACGTTTATGTTCTCAGATTACCACATCATCACATAGTGGACAGGTGTCATGGCAACACTGCCCCAGAGAAAGCCTACAACCCAGGCGCTGGTGATGGTGGAGCACTGGGATGTACAGACTCTCCTAGGGACAGCGCTAGAGCAACAGTGAAGGACACTTGCTAAGGAAACAACTAGAAGTTTTACATGTGGTCTTGTGGTGTGGCCTCAGGGTATTTCCACTGTGCGTTTAGTCAATCATGGCTGAGTAAAATGGCTTCCTGTGTCTCACCTCCTCCACGGTATCTGGTCCCAATGCAGATGCTTTTCTGGAGGCTCTCTTTCTTCTGGTGAAGAGAACAGAGATAAAAAAGCAACAGGAGAAGTTAAGGAAAATTTAATGAACGAGAGGAGAATATCTCACCTCATCCAGAGGAATGAGACGAGGAGGAGTATGATGGACAGTAAGACAGCAATGCTTCCTATGGTTCCTACAGCTGTGGTCATCTGTTGATATGTCTCTGGAAAGCAGAGATCAGATTTCAAACACTGATAACTGTGTGTGTGTGTGTATGTTTTAAAGCAGCAGTTACCTGTCACATTAATGGACAAAAAGGTGGAATTATGGCGTCCGATTTCATTATGAGCTTGACAGTAATAATTTCCTCCAAGCTCAGATGTTATATTAGTGATGGTGTAGTTCTGTCCTGGTTCTATCACTGAGTCTTCATGTTCCTTGAACCAGGTGTAGCTTAGCTGCTGGGTTAGCATCACTGCTGCAGCTCAGACTCACTGAACTGCCCTCCTTTACTCCTCCAGAGGGATTTGATATCACAGATGTGTGTTTAGGCCCATCTACAGGTCACATAAAAACATATAAAAACATCATGTAGATGAATATTAATGACATTATTAACGATAATTAAAATCACAAAGTTTGCGAGTTTTGTTTATTTAATGCATGATGAATTCATACGACTGATGCTGAAGTTTAAGATATTTTGTATCTATACATGATGTCAAATATGTGTTTTACTCACATTTTACATCAATGAAGATGGAGGCAGATTTTGTCCCAAGGTCATTCTTAGCTTCACAGAGATATTTTCCACAGTCTGAAGACTTGATGCGATCAAAGACGAGCTGTGTCCCTGGTTCATGTCTCTGGAGGAGTCATCTGTATTATCCTTGAACCAGGTGTACTTAGCTGCTGGGTTGGCATCACTGCTGCAGCTCAGAGTCACTGAGCTGCCCTCCTCTATTTCACCAGAGGGCCTCACGGTCACTGAGGGGGTCTCTGGAGCATCTGATAACAGTTACATTTCATTCATTGTATAAAATACCATCAGTTTGAATCCATTCATACTATCTACATGTAGTTCTCTACCCGGGCCAGGGTTTACGTTAGCCGGCAAATGCCGGCTTTTCGCCGGTATCACGTGTAGATGTCCGGCAGACGAAAAAATCAATCCGGTGGGAAAATGCCAAATAATAAAATAAAATAAATAAACAGATTAATAGCATATTAAATAGCCTGATATTGTGTGACTTATAAGATATGTTGCCAAGACAAGTTACAAGCAAAAGTTTAATTTTGCCACCACTCGCTACTGAGGGTTTGGTCATGTGACTAAGCGTGGCAGAGCGCGGATGGTCGCTCCAGAACCGGATCAGAACCGCCCTGACGGTAGCCTGATTGGCTACCGGTCTGATGACGATCTAGCCTCTGGGAGCAAGAGCTGGATTATTGACACACTTTCCCGTCCTTTGCTGTCTGCCTGTTGCGAAGGCATTGGTGGTGGTGCGCAGCGTTTTTGTCTGATATTTTATTGGCAGCCGTTTCTCCACACAATACACAAACATGGATCATTTTTGGAGGTCAACCAGAACGCTTCCGCGTCTTGTCCCATTGCCTACAGATTGTGATCCACATGCAGATATGTGTTTCTAGAGATGACCTCACTGAGGAAAGGTGCCAAGGGCTTGGATGGCTTCAACTTTACACAATTATTTTATGTTTTACACCCAATTGCTTCTTCATTGAGCTTATTTTCAAGTGATTGATTTGGACGAGCTTGGATTTCAAAGAGACATACATTTAATGTAGGCTAATGTCTTTACTTGAATGGACAATAGCGAGGCTATTTCTTGTATTTGATTGTTGTAGCCTATATGCTCGGTGAGCAAAGTTTGTGTCGAGTTCATTCTGCTGACTAAATAAAATACATTGGTGGGGTCATAGTGTTGGTGTTTTATTGCTGTTTAAATGTAGGCTATTATATGGCTATTTAAAACATATGTCCAGTAGTAGAAGTCTGGAATATTAGCGGCCATATTGGCCGTCAAAAAAAGGTGTAATCTCTGACCCTGGCATGATGTCAGTGCGCTGTGGAGTGGACTTACACACTGGAGGAGATGGATGATGTTCATATCCTTCAACAGCACATGAAAAGATGTCTTCAGACATAATATCGACCCTGTAGGACCTTCCTCGTCGTCCTACAGACTGTCCTCTCCTGGTCCAGATGTAGGGAGGGTCACCAGCTAGACCACACATACTGTGACATTCCAGGTCTGCCCAGGTAGGATGGGTAGGGTCAGGAAAGGACACTTTCACCTGGAGATCTGGGTGTGACAACAAATGACACAAGTGATTAAGATAAACCACATTACACACAATAAAAACCTTCAAACACACATTCACAAGATGTTGAGCAGACTCATTAGTAATAAAAGTTTACCTGTCACAGATAATTTCACTCCAGGGTCACCAGTATATTTCCCATCTGGTTGGTTTGTTATGAACCGAAACTTGTACTCAGCAGCAGAGTCACTCAGTCTCAGGTCTCTGATCCTCAGGGTACATTTTCCATTACAGCTGTACCAGGTACAGCTGTTCTCTCCACAGCTGTATTTAACACGATCTGCATAGTCTGTATGACGTTGCAGATCAACATATTTATTTCTGTCTGTTTTAGTAAACCACAGTGTTTCCTGGACTGTGGCATCTCGGCCATCTTGTTCTTTAGGGTATCTATAGGTGCAGCTGATCTCAACCGTTGATCCTCTTAAAGCGCAGACATTACTAGATGTGTAAGTAACTCTCCAGTCATCATATCCCTGCAGGGCTGTAAAAAACAAACATGTCATTGAGAATGAACAAGACACAGAGGTTCAGCTGATGAAATGATCAGAAGATACATAAAGAGCCAACTCCAGGTCAGTCTATTCCGGGAGGTTTTTGTTTTTATTTGTTATGTTTTTAACAGCTAATCTCACAGTAAAACCTCTACATCCAGAGACGGACTGGGACTAAGGAGACGCCGATTAGTTTTGGTATGAATTAATTCATCAATTCAATTGAATGTGAATTGCTGCGGTATGTGCCAGGCTGGCGGCCGTCCTGGAGCTACCAGGCCGTCCTGGTTCTGTAACTCTCCAGAACTCACAGATGGCCGGTCCACCCCTGTCTACATCTGTTATACTTTTATATACTGGACCGTAGAGAGCAGGGGTTTTCAAATTGGGTGAATGTGAGCCTCCCCTTAAAGTAGGTAAGGACAGCCGAGCCCCCCCAACCCCCTGACCTAACCCACTGCAGTAAATGCTTTTGTGTGTTCCAGGCAATGACGACTTTCAATAACTGATCAAATGTAAATATTTTTTAACATTGTATTTGAAGACATTTTATTTCCACCACTTTTTTAAAAAGTGCATTCATAAACGAGTCTTTGCAACAGCAAATAATTTCTTCATGCAGGCCTAATTGAGGCTACTTTTAAAATCACTGAACATCAGTAGGCAAGCCCAGATCTACCATATGGGCAACCTGGGCATTGGGCAATTGCCCAGGGCCCCTTGAGCCGAGAGGGGCCCTTTGCGATTGGGTATATATATATTTTTCTTTCCTCATGGCCATGGACGTCGGTCGTCGGCCCGGGCTGTACCGCCATCGTGCCCCCCCCCCCCCCCCCCCCCCCCGCCCCCGTGTCGGACGCCGGTCCGGGCTGTATCGCCATCGCGCACCCCCCCCCCCCGCCCCCCGCGTCGGTCGTCGGTCCGGGCTGTATCGCCATCGCGCACCCCCCCCCGCCCCCGCGTCGGTCGCCGGTCCGGGCTGTATCGCCATCGCGCACCCCCCCCCTGCCTCCCGCCCCCGCGTCGGTCGTCGGTCCGGGCTGTATCGCCATCGCGCACCCCCCCCTGCCCCCGCGTCGGTCGTCGGTCCGGGCTGTATTGCGATCGCAAATCGAACAGATTCACATATTTCCATAACGATTTTTTACGATTTCAGCCACATGAAACCTCAGATTTAAACAACAAACAACTTTGACTTTCAATTTAATCGTTCATATCAGTGGGAACAATGAGGGCCTCGCTTCTGATGCGCAGAGGTGTTCAATGCGGGGCTGCACTGCAGAGAGAAATAAACGCAAGTCGTCCTCCACCTGCAGCCTTGATCTGTATTTATTTTTAATCAGGGTCAATGCGGAAAACCCACACTCACACAAGTAGGTGGGGGTGAAGGGGATTATTTTATTTACGTTATTATTTTATTTACGTTTATTTAAATTATTTTATTTTAATACGTTATTTTTTCTTCGCGTCTCGTTGCGCCTCCCCTGTGGCCCTTTGGCGCCCCCCAGGGGAGGCGCGCCTCACCTATTGAAAACCGCTGCCGTAGTAGCCTGGTTCCGCCCGCCTCTGTACTTCCGCTCAATTTTCATTTCACTTCAGTACTAGGTCTGGGAGTGCTGTATGTTAGAACGATTTCTTTTCCCTCAAATGTGCCTTCCAATCAGCAAACAGGAGGCGCGGCCTGAGAACAGTGACGTAGAGGTCGTGCGCGAATTTCAGTTATTGAGCGGAAGTACGGAGGCGGGCGGAACCAGGCTAATGCTAATGCTCACTGCATCTGCCGTTTGTATACTGCGCGCAACGTGGTTTCTGGCGCATGAAATACGTCACGACCAAACGTTAGCGATTGGTTAAGGCAGATCCAGAGTGGCACTGGGCAGAGCCAATAGGTTTTAAAGTTCAACAGCACCCGCCTGAATGAAATGAGTACGAAGGTCTAGTTAGGACTAGGCTACTGCCGTAGAGCATAGCCTACTGACTTTCAAGTAATGAGGACATTGTGACTTTAACTACCGTCAGCTTACTTTATTGAGACCGACATATCAACTTCAACTGTTACTAGGCCTGCAGCATCCAAGACTGCATTCTGATTCAGCAACTCAGAAATCAAGTTGCTTACATGAAATGAACAATAACATGTTACTGCATTTGTTAAACATTTTAAAATAAGTCCTTACACTATTTTAACAAATTAACAGGTGACATATTACTTAAATGTTTAAGATAGGAAACCTGTTGGCTTCTGATCTGAATTCAGACTTGAAATACCTGGACGCTGTATGGAAAAAGCAACTAAATGAACCCTTCAATGTTGTCAATAATTAAGGTTCAGATTGAAATGGCTGAAAACACTCTGTACTGTTGTATCTAAAGAACAGTTATCCACTAAATGTTCAGAGTGTAAATGTACCAACCTGGTACTGACAGAAGGAAAGCTAGAAATCCTCTTGCTGCTGATGTCCAATTCATAGTTAGTCCTCTCCTCTCTCACCTGTTGTTATAGGGAGATATTTAAACACACCTGCAGGTTAAAACAAAAAGAAATATAAAAGTTGAAATGAATTAGTTTGTAAAAATCCACAACAATGTTAATGGTATTTCCTCCTTATCACATTCCTTCTTACCTCCTGTGCTTGATATTAAGCAGTGAATAAAAGTTACTTACTGCAGAAGAGGAAGCTGGTCTGACTTATAGAGACTGTCTGCCAGTTTATCATACATGTAGTTGAGCACCCACAACAAAAGCATTTCCTTCGTCCTTATACAACGAATATGCAGTAGTGAATCTCTGCACTCGGCCCAGTAGTTCTGTTAATAGAGCAAAGCATAGAATCACCATTTCCGCAGAAAGTTCCTTCTTGTTTTATCCTCTGCTAGTTTATCATTGCTTGTATTTGTTCTCTCTCTCTCTCTCTATATATACAGTATATATATATATATATATATATATATATATATATATGGTAGTTAGTTTTTCTTGAATATATATATATATATATATATTCAAGAAAAACTAACTACCACTTACCCTAATGTTAATGGGTTTCATATTAGGGTTAAGGTTTGATATTAGGGTTAGGGTTTCAGAACGGAAGGTCGCAATGACTCAGGACCAAGACTGGCGTGTTCGGCTTCCCCATAAACCATGGGGCAGACATCGGCTCTGAGTCTTTACGACCTTCAGAAAAAAAGTTATTCAAGAAAAACTAACTAGCACTTACCCTAATGTTAATGGGTTTCATATTAGGGTTAAGGTTTGATATTAGGGTTAGGGTTTCAGAACGGAAGGTCGCAATGACTCAGGACCAAGACTGGCGTGTTCAGCTTCCCCATGAACCATGGGGCAGACATCGGCTCTGAGTCTTTACAACCTTCAGAAAAAAAGTTGCTAAAGAAAAACTAACTATCAGGTAATTATCGGGGTGATATCGGAGTTTTACAGAGTAGTTACCCTGTAAGAAAGGTGGAACTGTACTGTAAAAGGAAGCATGATTTGTTTCAATGATATTACCAAATACTTTCCTGGTAATTGTAGATTATAATCATCTACCACCCATTAGGATGTGTAGTTTTGAACATGGTATCATGGTATAGTTGCCAGTTATCAAGTAAATACTGGGTAATTACCAGGTAAAAATCAGAGCCATTACTACCCTCACTGTCACTACACAGGTAATGATTGGTAATGGATAAATACCTGGTAGTTTTCAGTATATATCTAGTAAATACTGGGTAACTTGTTGGTATTTACCAGGTAAATATCAGGTAACTACCAGGTAAATAAGTGGTAGTTACCAGGTAAATATGCGATCATTTTTGAGTAAATACCTGGTAAGTACCAGATAAATATATAAGTTATTATCACCCTAACAAAGTCACATATAGACACATTCAGTGGGTTTATTGTCTACAATATGGAATTGCAGGATATCTACCAGGTAATAATTGGGTACATACCTGGTAAATGTCAGGAAAATATCTAGTAAATATCAGGTAACTTGTTGGTATTTACCAGATAAATATGTAATTAAATACTGGGTAATTACCTGGTAAGTACTTGGTAATTACAAGGTAATTACATTTAATTACCTGGTTATTACTTAGTAAATACATCTTATTACCAGGTAATTACCTGGTAATTACCGGACTGTAAACGGAAGGGTTACCAATGACTGCTCTCTCACAACCTTACACAAGGTCAAACAATGTCAAACATTAACCACAAACAAATGTCAAATCAATAAAAGTTTAAATAGTTTATTTATTATATACTTTGTTCATATACTGTTCATATGTAGGTGACATAGATTTGTATAGACTATTTACTACAGATGATGACTTTGTGGTGCTTTGTGAATCGTTGCCCACACAGATCAACGATAAAACCTGAAATCGCTGCAGTAAATCTGATCAAATCCAACATTATTGTGGATTCTATCCTGCTTGGAAAAGTGGATAACAACACACTTCATGGAATCAGCAATGCCACAGGTATAGCATCACTAGAGCTGATAACTCAGTCACAACAAAGTACAGTATATATTCAATCTATTTTTCCTTTATGTCCAAATCTGTATTCAGGGGGTTGCTGTTTCAAGCCACAAACAAGCGTAGATGGCCTCCAACTTTTTGAAAGTGAGACTGTTCTTTCTCTGGAAATGAGAAAACTCGAGAAAAAACTTGATCCATCGTCCATCACAAGTGTGGTCAGTTCCAGTGGATCAATACTTGCCATATAGTTAAAGGCACAATGAGGATAGGATTTACCTAAAAAGAAAAACTATGTATAGATAATTCCTCTCAATTATCACTCCATCACTTGTGTATCTTCACAAACCCTGCCCTCTGCCTGTATTTTCTTATTGTACTTTGTTCGGGACATTTCTGGGCGTCTACCTTTGTGCAGCCCCCAGCCAATAGTGTGCAGGGTGTGAGGCGGGACTCTATAAAAACGTCGCGACCAGATCCCAGATTGTAAACACACATCCAAGAGGAAGCAGACACTACGTAGTCTCATAAACTAAACCCAAACACACAAAGAACACATTTTGTGATCTTCCAAGTCAGTGGTTCTCAACTGGTCTGGCCTCAGGACCAGTAGCGTGCGGCTCATGTGGGCAGGTGGGGCGACGAACCACCTACTTGCAAGAGCAGGCTCCCAAAAAAATAGTTCCTCCAAAAATCCTTGCTCCGGCTCCATGAATCTATTTCTAATAATATTTGCATCACATTAACTATCTATAGTTTCTGTAGACCTTTACACTATTTTTGGTACGTTGACATCAAGTTTTGGATGGTGGCAATTCTACTTGAGCGTAATCTTTCAATGTTGGGGCGGTTCAACTCAACGGTCGCGCTCCTCCGTATGTTCATCACGTAACCCTGCAGGCTGCAATAGGGATTTCAGCCCGCGCTAATAGAGTCCTATATGGTCGTCAACTTATCCGCCCCATGCTCAACTAGAATTACTCCGCCAATAGACCCTTTCATTGTTTGTAAACATGCCAAGCCACGAGAGTGCGCACACGTCTTTTCGCGCCTAATGGGGTCAGAAAACAAAGTGAAGTACATGGCTGTCAACGATTCTCCTCAGAATATTTCCGAATATGCTCTCTCGTTGCCGATTAAGGACCGGGAATAATATCTCAACAAATTGGTATTGGCTGACGGCGATAGTTTGCCAGACCCAGCTTCCATTAAAGATTGGGTTAATTAGCGTCAAGGGAAGAAGACATGGTTGTACAAGGCATGGGTGATCTACAACAAGGAGAAGTGCTACGTTCACACGGCTAACTGCACCTGCATGGCGGGGTAAGTTTATTTATTTATTCTTAAACCAGTGGACAACGTCCTAATCTGGTCAACGCCACTGCTGGTCCTATTTTCACATCCAACAGCGCTACAGGTCGGCATTTTAGACTTTTTGTTTGGACTTCGTTAGTGGAAGTCTATGTGAGTAGGTGTTTTTCTGACCCCAAGACGCGTGCGCATATTTCTGTGACGTTGCACTCGAAGGGGTCTATACACTTCGTTACTGTATTATACAGCTCGAGCTAAAGATGATTCCAGACCTGGTTGGTGTTTCCATTGCACATACCTCATTCGCCCGACATCATGGATGTGTTGCGGCTGACACGTTCAAAGCTTCAAAGCACGTTCGGTATTTTTGTTCATAATTAGTTTAGTTAGCATCTATTAATGTAGCTCAAAAATACACATTAAAAAACATATTGTGGGCGTGGTCGGCCACACGGGTAGCTTCGCCCCACTGAAATTGAGGCTCACCGCACGCTACTGCTCAGGACCCACATGTGTCATTAGTCATTAAGTCTCGACCCAAAAATAAACAATGAATGTACCAATATTGCAGTAATCAACAATGCCTTCATGTACTGTTAAAAACATGGGGGGGAAAAATGATGCAACAAATGGGGCTTAACTCAATGAAAAAGTAAGCCATTGAAACACAAATTAACATTAAAACATTAGTTTCATGGGCTTCTTTCTACAGATTAATGTTTGGCAGATGCTCTGCAACCCACTTATGGTTCGCAGAGTGACCGCTGCAGAGAAGTTTTTCTACAAACCAACCGATCACTGATCAGTCGTGTTGTGTTTCGCCTTTCCTCCCGTACCATGTCCAGAACTGCGGTTATCATTCCCCCCCTTACTGAACTAAACACACACTTCTTTCCTAACAGTTCTTTAAAAAACAAGATCCAGGAATTTAATAATGAGAACCAACCTTATAATTCAAATGGGATGGGATCTCCCATGCAATCAAATTAACTATCCCCTGTATTCAATTACCACTGCCGCAATGAACCTGCCCTTTGCCAGAAAACAAGATGGCTTCCACCAACAGGGGCAACCTCCAGAAAAGAAACATAACATAACTTAACATAAATGTACAAGGCCTAACTCAGTCAGTCAGTAAAACCAACCATGTAGGCCTATAATTATGTCATTAAAGATGTAAGTATTGACATCAGTAGTTACATGAAACAAAAGCTATGTGGTAATTATTTGAATTGGTTTGTATATGTGCAATCTGGATGTTGGTGTTGCAGCCCTCACATAGCTTGGCCGGAGCCAGCCCTCGCACGGAAATTATTATTTCTTCGTACATGGTCTGGGATTCGTCGTCGCTGGTTGCTCCCACACCGTCCGGCCGACGGATGGACCAATCGGAGGCTGCCGTTGTTCTCTGAGGCGGGTTGTAATGCGAGGCGACAGGCAAGGTGCCGTGGTCACTCGGTTTATTTAGACTTGTGATGTGAGCCTTATCTTTAGACCACATGCTACACAAATATAATTTTATAATATAAAAACTAGTATATTATAATCCGCCATTAAACACAGGTAAAATGAATATAGCCTAACTAAAAATGTTAGCCTATGCACTATCCTGCAGCTATGTATCTAACGAGACAGCAAAACTGTTCCCAGAGAGCCTTGATTAGAGGACGCGGACGGTGAACGCACGCACGGTTCGTACTTTGCAAGCATTTATTTCAGTTTGTGTGGTTGGGGTGCATTAGAAAACACATCGCTGTAAAGGGGTCGTGGTTTGGAAAGGTTTGAGGGGCACTGCAGTAGAGATCAATGCAGCCATAGCAGCAATTTTAGCCAAAATACATGTTATAACAGCAATGAAACACACATGTAAATGCACTGGTGGATTTTTATCAGAGGAAAAGACATGAGCCGTTTGTCCGCTGCATTCAGAGAGAGCTGTGCTGCTATCAGCATGGCCAGGCTCCTGAGAATGGAACTGAAAGGACCTCACAGGATGGACCGGTAGAGCCAGGCCAGCCCTCAATGTTACTTCTTCAATAATCAATAATCAACACACCTCCTCAAGATCCCTCCTCCTCCTCCTCCTCCTCGTCAACATGGCTCATCCTGGCAGTGCGCACGCACACACACACACACACACACACAGGGACAGAAGAGAGATAGATCGAAAGAAAGAATCATACCATGGCTCATTTTCACTTCCCAAATGATCGAATGATGATGTGTGTGTGTGTGTGTGTCTTAATGCAAAAGCAATAAATTGCAGTCATTGGCTCTGGCAGTTATGGAATGATTGATAAATGTTTTATTTTCCGATTTAGTACCAATGCCAACGCCAATGTGTGTATATCTCCTCTTAGTGTATTTCCTGTTTCCTAGTGTATCTCCTGTTTCCTATCGTATCAGCTGCTGTTTCCTAGTGTATCTCCTGTCTCCTAGCGTCTCTCCTGTTTCCTAGCGTATCTACAAGTATCCCTTTCACCAGCACACAACTGAAAACAATTAAAAAATGAACACAAATAACGTGTGTGTGTGTGTGTGTGTTATTTGGTGTAAACATCAATATTAAATGGGTGGTGTGAGTACTTTTGGAGAGACACACGCGCTTGGGCTTCACTTCTGATTTTTGTCATTCATTGGAAATGTTTACTTCTATTAACTAATTGTATTAGGGTGGTATTCAGATTCAACACATTTTATTAAGGTGTCATTATTTTACAATTGTTCAAAACACATTTTTAGAAATCTTCCAGGTACGCCCTGCAATCCTTCAAAGTACCCCCACTTGAGAAACAGTGTCTGGGCGTATCATAGCGTGTCTCCTGTCTGCACCAGCCTACTCCTCTGCTCTGCATGGTGTCTCAGGTGTAATTAGGTGTCAGAACCTCCGTGGCTCCACACCTCACTCTCCTCCTCCTCCTCCTCCTCCTCCTCCTCCTCCTCCTCCTCCTCCTCCTCCTCCTCCTCCTCCTCCTCCCTAATTACCCTGTGTGATCCCTTCCTCAAGTCTTCTCTTCACCCTCTCTCTCTCTCTCTCTCTCTCTCTCCCTCTCTCTCTCTCTCGCTCTCTCTCTCTTTTCTTTCTCACGCTTCATGCATCTCTCTCTTTTTTTAATGTATCCTTTATTTAGCCAGGGAGGTCAGGAGAGATACAGGAAACTCTTCTTCCAGGGAGTCCTGGTCTTCCTCTATGTCTCTCTCTCTCTCTCTCTCTTTCTCTCTCTTGCTCTCTCTCTCTCTGCCTTTTGTCTATGCCTCTCTTTATCTAACTATTTTTCTCCCTCTGATCTTGGAGCGTTATTGACCAATCAGGATCAAATATTTAACAACGCTGTGGTATAAATGCTTTTTATTTCATCTCTGTGGGTTCATAATGACTCAAATGTGAGAGCACTGTTTAATGTTGTGCTGACGTGTGGGTGTGTTGCTTGTTAATTGCTCGTTAACTATCGTGGTAACTTGTCTCTCGGTCTGCAGGCTGGTTCTGCACTCCACTCCTCAACCTTTCTCCGTCTCTCTGTCCCCTCCTCTACTCCCTGATCCCCTCACGGTTTACACATTGTGAAAAGCCACTGCTAAGAGACGCAGTCCCCTGACGCTACTTCAATCTGTTTCAATAATCACTAATCAATCAGAGAGAGAGAGAGAGAGAGAGACAGTCAGTGGATGGTTCTGCTTCACATCTCCATGTTTTCCTTCATTCAAAAGCTTAAATGTCAATCTGAAAGCAAGGTTGGAGTAAACACATTCTCTCCCCGGTGGACAATTTCACATTTGTCATATGCACACAGACACACACAGCTCTAATCTGAATTATGTTTTGTTTTCAATGTGATTTCTTTCACAGAGAATTTGCCGCCAGTGCAAACACAACGAATCAAACAAAGCTGCAACACACTCATCTCTCCCAGTGAACTTCAACTGTTCTGTCCTTCAGCTATACCCACCTCCAACCGTATAGATCTATACCCACCTCCAACCGTATAGATCTATACCCACCTCCAACCGTATAGATCTATACCCACCTCCAACCGTATAGATCTATACCCACCTCCAACCGTATAGATCTATACCCACCTCCAACCGTATAGATCTATACCCACCTCCAACCGTATAGATCTATACCCACATCCACCTATATAGATCTATACACACCTCCACCTGTATAAATCTATACCTACCTCCACCTGTATAGATCGATACCCACCTCCAACCGTATAGATCTATACCCACCTCCAACCGTATAGATCTATACCCACCTCCACCTGCATAGATCTATACCCACCTCCACCTGTATAGATCTGTACCCACATCCACCTATATAGATCTATACACACCTCCACCTGTATAAATCTATACCTACCTCCACCTGTATAGATCGATACCCACATCCACCTGTATAGATCTATACCCACCTCCACCTGTATAGATCTATACCCACCTCCACCTGCATAGATCTATACCCATCTCCACCTGTATAGATCTATACCCACCTCCACCTGTATAGATCTATACCCACCTCCACCCATATAGATCTATACCCACCTCCACCTGTATAGATCTATACCCACCTGTATAGATCTATACCCACCTCCACCTGTATAGATCTATACCCACCTCCACCTGCATATATCTATACCCATCTCCACCTGCATAGATCTATACCCACCTCCACCGTATAGATCTATACCCATCTGCAACCGTATAGATCATACCCACCTCCATCCTACCTCCACCGATATAGATCTATACCCACCTCCACCTGTATAGATCTATACCCACCTGTATAGATCTATACCCACCTCCACCTGTATAGATCTATACCCACCTCCACCTGCATATATCTATACCCATCTCCACCTGCATAGATCTATACCCACCTCCACCGTATAGATCTATACCCATCTGCAACCGTATAGATCTATACCCACCTCCATCCTACCTCCACCGATATAGATCTATATCGACCTGCACGTGTGTGTGTGTGTGTGTGTGTTATAATCCTCACACCACACCATCCCAGCCCCCTGCACAGAAAAACAATCACACCTGTGAACTCACCCAGGGACTACAAGTTCCACAGGACCCCTGGTTGGACTGCAACTATGGCTGAGAGATCATTCAGTCCACAGATTATGGACATGGTTAATTAAGTATTAAGATCTCAATCAATCTCTGCAGTTATTATTATAATCCCCCCCAGATGTCCCTGAGGTCCAGTGAGTTGGACTGGACAATATTTGATCTATTTTGGTCTAATAATTCATGTTTAAATGTATAGTTTATATTACTATAGACTAGAGAATAGTGTTCAGATAAATGGTTCATGCGGAGGGTAAGACCGTCAAATTGTGCGAAGTTCATTATGTTACAACCTGGCCCATGGTTCACACACACACACACACACACACACACACACACACACACACACACAGATGGGAATCGCTCACAAAAGGCTTCTTTTAAACAGTTTGATTTAATCTAAAAACAAACCCAATATAACCTTGTGGTGTGCAGGTCAATGGTTCAGCAGTGAGGTGTGTATGATTCAGTGTCAAAAAGACGAGCAAACCTAATCAAGCTCAGAGCTAAACAGGGTTATTGATTAGCTATGCTCGCTAACTAAACAGCACATGGTCATTGTTAGCCATGCTAGCTAGCTAAACAGCACATGGTTCATGTTTAGCCATGCTAGCTAGCTAGGTCAGTAAATGCTGGCAATCCAGAGAAAGACGCTGCAGAGAGCTGGAGCTGATGGACCCGCCCAACTCCAGGTGTGACCCGTCATACAGCCTACAGAACAGGAGGCAACCAAACAAGGAAAGGGGAGGAGTATTATACACTGTGACACGCACACACACACACACACACACACTGTCATCTGTCTGTAAGGTGTGTGTGTGTGTGTGTGTGTGTGTGTTTGCGTGTTCCACAATATTGCTCATGCAGAAAATGTTGTGACAGGAGATTAAATCCACAGAGCCACGGAAACAGGTACACCGTCACAACAGAATAAATCAATCACCCACACACACACACACACACACACACACACACACACACACACACACACACACACACACACACACACACACAGACAGATGACAGTTTGTTATTTCCTTCACACAGCAGAATATGTTTTCCTGTTATTTTACAATTAAAAACAACATGTGATTGAGACATGTAGCATGTGTTGCAAATCACGTGTGTGTGTTGTGTAGTGTGGGCAGATTGACGACACGTGTTGTACATCATACACTGATATGTGAGGCAGCATTTGGAGATGTTGAAACTACTGGAGACATGTTGACTATTTAAATGTGTTAAGAAACGCTTGAATATCGAGGAGCATTTGAAGACATGTTACAATAGATTAAATAGATGTTGATGAACAATTGAATATGTAGAGAGATTTGGAGATATTTAAGGAACACTTGAATAGATGTGGAGGAACATTTAAAAATAGTTTAGAAACATTTCTAGATCGTTGTGCACCAACTGGAGAGATGTTAGGGAACATTTAACAGTTAACATTTGAAGGAATGCTGAAGAAGATTTTGAAAAGATGTTGAGGAACATTTGAAGAGATGTTGAGGAACACCTGAAGAGATGTTGAGGAACACCTGAAGAGATGTTGAGGAACACCTGAAGAGATGTTGAGGAACATTTGAAGAGATGTTGAGGAACACCTGAAGAGATGTTGAGGAACACCTGAAGAGATGTTGAGGAACACCTGAAGAGATGTTGAGGAACACCTGAAGAGATGTTGAGGAACACCTGAAGAGATGTTGAGGAACACCACTGGATTAGCTGGATGTTCATCATAAGGTTATTTATGGTTATGGATTATGAAACGGAGGGAGAGGAGGGTGATGGGGGATGGGAGAGGACAGGAAGCTGATGTGGTGAGCTCGGGTGAAACACACGATAGGTTTACAAATTGGGTTATGATCTAAGTATCCGATGGTTTATCATCTCCATATGAGGGGTTATGATGGGAACAAACTTTGGGTAGCATTTCAGTACGATCTCGCCTGAACGCTTGAATAAACACAAGAGAAGAAGAAGGGGCGATACGCGGACGGTATACCTTTAAATGCCATGCCGGTTCAACCAGTCACATAGTGTGGGTGAAAACGGCAGCCGTTTCTGCAGCGTTTAAAGGTTAGATATCAACACCGACATATGCAGTGTGTGTGTGTGTGTGTGTGTGTGTGTGTGTGTGTGTGTGCAGAGACCTATGTGAAGTGTCAGCTCAGCTTTGAGATGATAATATACAGCAAATTGCATATGTGGCAAAAAGGGAGAGGGTGTGAGGGTGTGTGTGCACACGTGTGTCTTGTGTCTTGTGTGTGGCCATGCGTAGAAGTGTGTGAATGTGTGTGTGTGTGTGTGTCCGGATCAAGAGCATGGGGAAATGTGTGTGTATGTTTGCTTTGGTGTGTGCCATAATATGTGCAGGCAAATGTGCATTCCTCATATTGTGCAAATTGTATATGGTATAGGATTTTCTTATACAAATTATGTGTATGTGTGTGCCTTTGCAAGCGTATATTATTTATTAAAACTGCAATAATTATAATTTACCGGGAAGAAAACGTATTCCTACGAGAGGATGAAGCTTTCAGAAAGGGGTTTTAATATGTGTATTTTTACAGTGGCCAGTCTACACGGTGTTGATTTAAACATTTAACACTTTTTTACAGTTTGAGTGCCGGCTCGGTAACTAGAGTTTGTGTTCGCTAACTACCCGCTTATAGAGCCCCGCCTCCAGCGACATGATTGGTCGAAACAAATATGAAGTGAAAGAAAGTGAAACGCCCCGTTCACTCAGATTTAAGCTTGTCTGCCATCAGATTTTAGCTGCTGATCATGCTGCTGGAGGCGGGGATCTGTAAGCGCGTAATTGGCTATTAACAGCTAACACAAACTTGGCCAGCAGTAGTAAACTGTAAAAAGTGTGTAAAGGTTTCTGGCTTTACTGTCCACTGTAGAAATACTCTCTTCGGTATAATATCTCCGTAACGAAACAGGAAACGAGGCGTAACTCCACCCCTTGCAGTTTCTGGTTTCTGGCCCAGGCTCTGTGCCGTGTCCCCCCAGAATGACTGCTATAACATAGCAGGACCGCTGGATCAGTAGTTCTCCTATAACCCAGTAGGACCGCTGGATCAGTAGTTCTGCTATAACATAGTAGGACCGCTGGATCAGTAGTTCTGCTATAACATAGTAGGACCGCTGGATCGGTTCTGCTGTAACATAGTAGGACCGCTGGATCAGTAGTTCTGCTATAACATAGTAGGACCGCTGGATCAGTAGTTCTGCTATAACATAGTAGGACCGCTGGATCAGTAGTTCTGCTATAACATAGTAGGACCGCTGGATCAGTAGTTCTGCTATAACATAGTAGGACCGCTGGATCAGTAGTTCTGCTATAACATAGTAGGACCGCTGGACCAGTAGTTCTGCTATAACATAGTAGGACCGCTGGATCAGTAGTTCTGCTATAACATAGTAGGACCGCTGGATCAGTAGTTCTGCTATAACATAGTAGGACCGCTGGATCAGTAGTTCTGCTATAACATAGTAGGACCGCTGGATCAGTAGTTCTGCTATAACATAGTAGGACCGCTGGATCAGTAGTTCTGCTATAACATAGTAGGACCTCTGGATCAGTAGTTCTGCTATAACATAGTAGGACCGCTGGATCAGTAGTTCTGCTATAACATAGTAGGACCGCTGGACCAGTAGTTCTGCTATAACATAGTAGGACCGCTGGATCAGTAGTTCTGCTATAACATAGTAGGACCGCTGGATCAGTAGTTCTGCTATAACATAGTAGGACCGCTGGATCAGTAGTTCTGCTATAACATAGTAGGACCGCTGGATCAGTAGTTCTGCTATAACATAGTAGGACCGCTGGATCAGTAGTTCTGCTATAACATAGTAGGACCGCTGGATCAGTAGTTCTGCTATAACATAGTAGGACCGCTGGATCAGTAGTTCTGCTATAACATAGTAGGACCGCTGGATCAGTAGTTCTGCTATAACATAGTAGGACTGCTGGATCTCCATCGCCTGAATACCGTAAATATTTGTCCGCAGAAGAAGTGTTTCCTGTAAAGGGGAAGTGTGCCCAGCTGAGGAAGGGAAGGAGGAGAAGAGAGGTCAGAGTGTTGCTCTCCAGTCCTCTGGTCCAACTCTCTACTAACACACCAACTCATCCCGGGCTAACAGGCTTAGCAAACGTCACCGCTAGCGTCCGGCGCTCACAACATCACCATGGTAACAGCGGTGAAATAAAAGTCCTCTAGAAGATTCTGGGGTTGGAAATCAATAGACATATATAGGTCCGTGTGTGTGTGTGTGTGTGTGTGTGTGTGTGTGTGTGTGTGGTAGTTTCACCGCCTCCCACAGTTATAGGTCACAGTATTAGTTGAAACGGTACCCCACTGGTTGCACAAGTGCATACGTATACGAATCCGCCCACTGCAGCGAGTGGGCGGACGGTTGGCTGCTTCTGGTCTGGCGTGGTGCCGCTGTTTCATGACAGAACAGCGGTTTCTCGGTTGAAAAAGCGCTAATCCAATGAGCGCCGCAGAGGGACTAACGATTAGCCAATCGGCGCCACGGGAGCGACTAACACCGTCGTCAAGCTTCTGTCACGCTTCTGCGCCGGGAACCGAGGAGGAGTAATAACAACAATGGTGACCGCTAGAGACAGGACAGAGGCTGCTTTAGAGGCTAAACGGAGGCACGTCTTCTCCATATCGCCCGACATCGTAGTTTCTCTTTACTTCGCTCCGCTCCACTCCTAAAAGCCCGGCAAAAACCAGTATGTTGGCATGGCTACGCACAAATCCACTTAAACACATACATGAAGTGCTGAGTGAGTCACTCACTCATTAAAACACATCCTTCACCCGCACTGCTTCCCACCGAGACTCAAAACACGAATTATAAAAATTGTTCTGCACTTGTTTGTATAGCTTCTGAAATTATGTCCTTTTGTAAGAGACCGTCAACCACACTGAGTGATCTTCCTTCCTGCCCTTTAGTGTGTGTGTGTGTGTGTGTGTAATACACACGTTAAGCACCTGACAAACAAATTGCATGACGTAAGACACACACACACACACACACACACACACACTAAAGGCTCCTACCCACTCGGCGACAAAGTCGCAGAGGCTGAGGATGAAGGCAGCCCTTCATCTATCTTATGTAGCTAGATAGACTTAGTCTACTTCTTTGGATGGTTCTGGTGGTAAATACGTGCATCACACACATACACACACACACACACACACACACACGCATATACACACACACACACACAAAGTGATCTCCAACCGATGGTCCCTTGGACTCCACCGGGACATCTGATTGGCTGACAGCGAATGGGGGCTGTCCTACTCTGATACGCCCATATTAGGTTCACTGGTTCAGAATGACCTTGGAGATACTTGACTGGACCCCACACACACACACACACACACACACACACACATGCACGGATACACACCACGGATACACACACACACCCATGGATACAAACACATGCACAAGGCCACACACACAGACACACATGGATACACAAACACACACACACACACACACACACACACCAACAAACCGTCACACACACACATACATCCCCCCCCCCACACACACACACAGTCTCCTCCTCCTCCTTCACCTGTTCCCTGATAGAAAAAAAATCAATTGATGTTATCCAGTTGTGGCCCTGAAGAGATGTTGGTCCACCTTCAGTTAAACTAACCCCGGGGTGTGTGTGTGTGTGTGTGTGTGTGTGTGTTGCATGAGAGTGAGTGCGGTGTAGAGGTTACCGTTTGTCTGGAAAGAGAAAGTGAGTAAAGTGATGTCATTCCCTGAACCTACCAGACTGTTCTAGCTGTTCTGTTATTTGCCTTTACCCACTTAGTCCTTATATCCACATGCCTGGCGATTATTCATCAAAAATCTCCATTGTGTAAATATTTTGTGAAAGCACATCATCCCTACAATAATATCGCAATATCAATACCAATATGGAGGTATTTGGTCAAAAATATCGCTATTCAATGTTGTCCATATGGCCCGGCTCTATGATGGTGTAGAGGAGCGCGGGACAGTCCAGTGGCCGTGTCAATGTAAATAAGAAGATATACTCACTTTCACTGAGTGAAATGAGCTAAGAGGACATTTGAAGAGCTCTTTTCCAAAACGCATTAAATCCATTTTGAGAATTTTCAGGAAAACACATTTTTTACCTAGAGCCACACATGTTTTGGATAGAAACGGCATCTTGCAGTACATTTTAAACAAGGAAATATAGTGATTTGGCATGAAATGTTGATGGAGCAGTGAATAGGTTCAGTGCACAGCAAAATGGCATAATAAACTCATTTTTAAAAAATTTGGTGTTTAATGCGTTTTGGAAAAGAACTCTTCATTTGTAATTGTATAAAAAAAAAAAATTCTCCAAAGCTGAACAGGTGACAGCTCGGAGGTTGTTGTTGTTGTTTCACGTAGTGACGGGGAAACGGTAGCACGCAATTGGGGCGACTGAAATAGTCGCCCCAATGGCCGGCTTGTACCACCAACCTGCATCCGGTGAGCCAGACAACATGGAGGGTAATACCGCTAGCTGCTAACAGTCTTTGTCATATTTAAAATAACCCTAACCTTATTTTCATACTAAAAAAGGGTATAAGAAAGTGTCATCCTCGGCCGCTGGTATGGATGGGGACGCCACTTTCGATGGAAAAAAATCCAGTCATCACCGGCGCGCAATGCATCTTGGGATATATACGGCCGCAAAGGATCCATCCGTTGGGTCCTTCGAATTCGGGAAAAGGAGGAGGAGGAGCCTCGAAGCGGGACCGGCTCGTCGCGCCGCGATGACGCGCCCGCTCGTCAAACTCGAGCTGTGTCTGAAATCGCGCACTTACCTAAGTGCACTTACATTGAGTGCACTTCATTATCCCCACAGTACACTTACTTATAGGCGCAGTGCTCTCATTTCTACAGTGCACTGTCAAAACAGCCTTCGCGCACCGACCGGAAATGAGTTTGTAGTTTGGCGGGTTTTTTTCGGGTTATTTTTTGCCTATCGTTAAGTTTATTTACCTATGAAATATATGAATATATATTAATTTACATATTCAATATTATTTTACATTTGTTGAGCGCGTTGGTCTCAACTGTTACTCCCGTGTCCTCCATTTTTGATTCCGCCACGTAGACAAAATGGCGGCCGTCGAGTGTGGAAAGTGTCCATCGGTCCACACTCACATTTTAGATAGTTTTGAGTGCGCCACCGACGCATTTCCAGTGCACTGCGTTTTGGCGCACTCTCCGCTTTTTGCGCAAAGTGCACTCAAAAAAGTAAGTGTAAGTATAGAAGTGCGCGATTTCAGACACACCGTCGGCCTTCGAAGGACGCAGCCCCGGAAGTGAGAGACGCAGCTTATAGGCCCCGCCTCCAGCGGTGTATCCACAGCTCACGTATGGACGAGCCTGAGCTTTTGTCACAGACCCACACCCACCCAGCCTATGCACCGCTCGCACTCGTCCCTCGTTAGCTCCCTCGTTAGCTCCCTCGTTAGCTCCCTCGTTAGCGCCCTCGTTAGCTCACAGCTGCTCCAAGACTGAGTTTAGCTGACTTTGAGATGGAAAATAGAGGTATTTCAGATACCGAGAACACGGTACCCAGAACACGCTAAGAATCGGGCTTCTTCATTGGTTCTCATGATGCGCCTGCGCGTTTCGTCGCTGGTCTCAATGCCTTCTTGAGAGCGGGAAATTGTTTGTGATGGCTTTTTTTTAATGTTTGTTAACGTTTTAATGATTCAGGTTGCGTTTTAATGATTACGGTTATGGTTAGGGTTATGGTTATGGTTAGGGTTATGGTTAGGGTTAGGGTTATGGTTAGGTTAGGGTTAGGGTTATGGTTAGGGTTATGGTTAGGGTTAGGTTATGGTTAGGGTTAGGGTTATGGTTAGGGTTAGGGTTAGGGTTAGGGTTAGGGTTAGGGTTATGGTTAGGGTTAGGGTTAGGGTTATGGTTAGGGTTATGGTTAGGGTTAGGTTATGGTTAGGGTTAGGGTTAGGTTATGGTTAGGGTTAGGGTTATGGTTAGGGTTATGGTTATGGTTAGGGTTAGGGTTAGGGTTATGGTTAGGGTTATGGTTAGGGTTAGGGTTATGGTTAGGGTTAGGGTTAGGGTTATGGTTAGGGTTAGGGTTAGGTTATGGTTAGGGTTATGGTTAGGGTTATGGTTAGGGTTAGGTTATGGTTAGGGTTAGGGTTAGGTTATGGTTAGGGTTAGGGTTATGGTTATGGTTATGGTTAGGGTTAGGTTATGGTTAGGGTTAGGGTTAGGGTTAGGGAAATGTCCCGGCTACGCTATGACTGTAGGAAACGGAAATAGCATGCTTCAAGGATCGAACCAATCAGGGAGCGAATTCTTGCATACTAATTAGGTAAGTTATCGTGTTCTCGCCCTAGAACACGGCTACATCCATAGCTCGGAAAATAATATACTTTTTGACATTTTCCTGACACGGTATTATAGTGGATACATCCCTCTGTGTTGTTATGTTATGTTTTTAGACCCTGTTGTCCGTCTCTTTGAAGTATCTATTTTAGACTGACTGCTGCAGTTCACAGTAGTTAGCAGTTAGGTTTAGCATTTTAAGCGACAGAGGGACAGTATAGGCACACGATGACTGCAAGTGATGTGTGTGTGTGAGTATATGTACGTTACCTTAGTGATACAGCCTGAGCCATCAGCCCCCCCCCCCCCCTCGCCAGAGAGAAACCACCGGAGCAGCCATCTCCTCCTCCTCCGTCTGTCTCGCCCCACATACCACACATACACACTTGTTGACACACCACACACACACACACACACACACACACACACACACAGAGATTGACATAGCGCATTAGCATGTTCACGTGCACGCCACTTCCATGTAATTAATATAAATAGCCCACCTCTCTCATTGTCTCTCTCAAGGTGTGTGTGTGTGTGTTTGTGCGTGCATGTGTGTATGTGTGTGTGTGTGTGTGCATGCCAGTGTTTGTGTGTGCATGCCAGTGTGTGTGTGTGTGTGTGTGTGTGTGTGTGTATGTGCGTGTGTGTATATGTATGTGTGTGTGTGTGTGTATGTGTGTGTGTGTGTGTGTATATGTGTGTATATGTGTGTGTGTGTGTGTGTGTATGTGTGTGTATATGTGTGTGTGTGTGTGTGTGTGTGTGTATTCAGGGGTGTCAGGTGAAGCTGCCGGAGGACGCTATAATTGCACATCTTGTTCTGCTCTTGCTCTGCATCTGTTTTTAGTGTGTGTACACACACACACACACACACATACACACACATATATTGACAATATATCATTATTCCCTCAGACCTCAAAGACCAGTTTCATATCCTTCTCATCGTTGGGCTAAAATGTGACCAAACAAGTGGAGGACTTTGCGACAGCCATGGTCTCAAAGGTCTTCGACGTTCCCTAAATACGCTGGGAATTCCTCATATGTATAAAGAAATGTGGTGTCGTCTGAGCTGCAACATAGACTCATATCATCATCATCATCATCATCATCATCATCATCATCATCATCATCATCATCATCATCATCATCATCATCACAAGGAATGAGGAGGAGGAACGGGTCGTTTGTGAAAAGCTAGCTAGCTTTATTCGCATGACACTAGAATGACATTTGCTAAACAAACAAGGAGAAAACACATGCATTGAAGGAGAAATGAAAAAGGGGCGGGGCAGGGGGGGGGGGGGGTTTGTCATCTAAAGGAACAAAGACACAGTCCACCGTCTCGGGTTCTCCATCGCCTTTCCAAGTGACCTCAGAGGCCCCCGGGGACGACTTTAAAAGCACACACATCTTTGTAAATATACTCTTCTGGTTCCTTACTGACCCACCTCTCTACCCGACCATATTGCATATCTCAAATAAGGGGGAAAGTCAACCGCTAGTATGCGACGCCGGCTTTCCTCTGGAAGCCTGTAAATCAACGTGAACAGTAGCTAAGGGGAGGACGAAGCAGGACCAAGCGATAAAACGCCCCCCCCCCCCCCCCCCCCATCTCCATCATCTATCTGCTTCCAAAGGTTAATGAAATCAAAAGGCGGGAACATACTGCGCTACCGTTGGCGTGGTCTTGTGCCGCGAGCGTGCGTATGCGTGGGTGCGTGTGTGCGTGTGTGTGTGCGTGTGCGCGCGCGTGTGTGTGGTTGTCTGCATATCTGTAAAAAATGACGTCAGTGTGTGCTACTCTTCACCTGAGTTCCACCTCCAGTGGATGTATTTAAACACTACTCCCCTCTCGTATGTCTCATGGGAAACGCGCGGGAACCGGTGCGCAGACGGTTGGCCCTCGCCGGCCGCCGTACTTACTGCTGGTTAAACTACTATCTACTACTCTGTCTATCTACTGTCTCTCTCTCCAATATCTACCGTCTCTCTCCAATATCTACTGTCTCTCTCCAATATCTACTGTCTCTCTCCAATATCTACTGTCTCTCTCCAATATCTACCGTCTCTCTCTCTCTACACACTACGGCCCACATGATCAAGTACAACAGGGACCATACATCTTTTAGGGAGGTTGTTTTTTCTTCTTTTAGGTATATATATATATATTCTTATAGGTATAGTCCTTATTCATAATAATATAATATAATATATGTAGTCAATAGTCCCATGACTGACTGGCAGATATTGGGGGTATACAATTCAAATGATTTCCTAATATTGCCTAACAAACGGGTCGTAGGACCTGTGGTGTTGCCACCGTGTCGTAAACATAATCTCCATCAGAGACCAAGTGGACTAAAACTAACAGAAGTATTTTCATCGGGGGGAAGGGGGGGGTCGTGCCGGGGGTCGCGGCGCCCATGCAGACCCGTTGGCTGTTCCTGTTTTTAGCCCTTTCACGGCAGAGCCAGGGGGGGGCGCTGGTGTAGCACCGCCCTGCTCCTTCACACACTCACTAGAGTTCCCAGAATGCCTTGCAGCAGCCGTTCACCTATTCTGCTCTTTGCTCTTCCCCCCCCCCCTTCCCCTCCCCCCTTCCCCTCCCCCCCTCTCCCTCCCCAAACACCGGTCAAGGCTATTTTCAGACGAGCGAATCATTTAATGGCTCTCCTGCTCTCCTTCCCTTCTCTTCATCGTCATGACTACATCGTCATGACTACATCGTCATGACTACATCGACACGACTCCAATACTCTTGTCAAGCACAGCAAACACAAGTGCGACGGCGGTTTTTTCCCGCCGCCGTGGAATCAGCTAAACAGGTATAGAAAAAGAGACGTGGTCGTTGATGCTACGGTCAGTGACGGTTCATACAAAAAAAAAAAAACTAAAACGAAAAACCCTAAACATCTGTACAAAGTTCATTTGCTTTTTCAAAAAAGGATCCCAAGATGAATATTTCAACTGCCTCGGACAACGTCGCGTTTTTTGCGTGGGGTGTGTCATGCTAGCCCTGTTTTCCGAGAGAGAGAGACGCATTTCATTTGGACTTGCGTCAAGCCAGCTAGCTTAGCTACGGTAGCTCACGCCACGCTAGCGCGGCTAAAATTCTCTTTCGGTGTCTCCGGCGGTCAGTCCATTCGATGCAATGCCTTCCCTAAGGCTGACCCGCGGCGGCCGGCCGACCCGGCGTGACCGCCGCGCCACCCGGCCGTTCGTGATGAGCAAACGGAGACGGAGAGAAGTGTGTCCGACGGCGGCGGGACTTCACGGCGCAGCTAGTTCAAAGTCTCTCTCGCCGCGCCGACCGCCGTCCCGGAATCGCAAAATGGAGGGAGATAGTTGTGAGTTGTGACAGAAGAGGAAAACAGAGAGAGCGAGGGGGCGTTTCATCTGTTTTTCCTGGGGCTTGTGTTCGCTATCTGGCGGTCGCCGCTTCTGTTCACCGCGCTAAAACCGCCGCCGTCTTGCTCTCCCCGGTACCGCTCCCAGGGGATGGACAAGTAGCCGCGGGCGTCTGCGCCGCAACACCGGCGGCCGTCTCGGCTCCGCGCGGACGGGTCGGCCCTATGGAGGGAGCCGGTGCTGCTGCACTTCTTCACCGCCGGGGGCGCCGGGGAGACGGGGGAGAGCAGCGACGTCAGCGACAGGCTGCTCGCCGCGTCCAGCGAGAGGTTCTCGCTGTCGAGCGCCTGGCTGCCGGCGCCGGCGCCCGCCTCCTCGTCCGACGGCTCCATCGAGTCCTGGCCCCCCCCGCAGCTGCTCTGGCTCCTCTGGTGCCCCCTGGCGGCCCGGAGGTTGGGCGGGGCGGCGTGCGGCGGCGGCGGCGGCGGCGCCCGGGAGCGGAGGAGGGGCTGACCGGGGGGCCGGGGGCGGCAGGGCGGAGGCCGACGCGGGAGGACCCCCCCCGGCTCTCCGGTCGGGCAGACGCTGAAGCTCGGCGCCTCTTCCGGGGCGGCGTGGAGGCTGCCGTCGGAGCCGGCTGTAGCCAGGGAGGAGTCGCTGCGGGAGGTGTGCTGTGGAGAAGGAGGAGGAGGAGGAGGAGGAGGAGAAATACAACAGTGACTGAATTAAGAAATGACAGTGTCATGAATAGCAGAAAGGCATGATTTCATCTGGATGGCAAGACAAGATAAGATAATACTTTATCGATCCCAGGCCGGACATTCGGGAACCGTCAACCTTTATGCAATTGACAGGAAAGCCCCAGAGAGACAAGGCAAAAATAAATACGATCTACCGGAAAGCGGGGGGAAATCAAACAGAAGCAACACACACACACACACAGCTGGAATGAGGAGAATAGACAGGGAACAGACAACCATGAGTCAAGTGTGGAGACGAGTGTGGACTCTGCTCAGGGAATCACAGCAAGGTTTGACTTCTACCTCGACGCCGTCTAGACTTTTCAAACAACGCGCTGTGGAGGCGGCGTGGTGCATCGGCTGCAGAGGAGAGGTGTGGAGACGGCTCAGGAGAGCAGCGCCAGGGGAGGTGATTAGCACACCTGCATCTAATTGTCTAACCACTCTCCCCTTGGTAGCACAGTAGCGTGCTGGACCTGGGGGAAGGCAAGTCGAGAGAGAGACCAGAGGGCCGTACAGACGGCTGTGTGGGATATGATTTCGCCTGCGTGATTGACTTCAAAATAAAGGAATGGAGGGACAAAGAAGCAGGTATTTTGTTAAGTATCTTAATGAATTTGAACTAATTAGAAGAATTTAACCTTATATATATATATATATATATATATATATATATATATATATATATATATATATATATATATATATATATATATACCCTTTATTTCATTTTTTTTAAGTTTATTTTGTTCTGTTTTGTTTTGTTTGTTTATTTTTTATTTTTTTTATTTTTTTATTTTTTGTCTCTGAACTTATTTTTATGATTTAAAGTATCATTTGCCAACGTCCTTGTTACACACTCCTGTGTAGTAGTCCAGTAGGTGGCGGTATATAGTGAAAAGCTATGATCCGCCATTAAACAGAAGAAGAAGAAGAAGAAGAAGAAGACTTCAAAATAAAGGACCACGTAAATGGCTAGGGCCTCGGTGTGGTCTATGTGCTGAAGAACTCACGGTTTTCACTGAAAACTAAGAGATAGAGAAAAGAGACCCCAAGGCAAACCAACAAAAAAAAGAGTGTGGGAACGGGGAGGATACAGGGATAAACCGGCCGGAGGTGTGGACCCTGGCGGACGGCGCCGAGCGGCCGGGGGGCCAATTAGCTCAGTGCTACAGAGCTTTAATCTGCCAGCTGAGGACCGCACTCGGGTAGAGAGACATGGAGAGAGAGAGAGAGAGAGAGAGAGAGAGAGAGAGAGAGAGACGGCAAGAGAGAGAGAGACAGAGAGAAAATAATAATAATAATAATAATAATAATAATAATAATAATAATAATAATAATGATAATAATAATAATAATAATAATAATAATAATAATAATAATAATAATAATAAAAAACAGGCTTTACACAACACGTCTCCATGGTAACGCAGAAGAAACCACAGAACAAAGGGCTATATTTAAGTGGGCTTTGTGTTTGTTTCAGAAGCCAAGCGAGAGGGTGGCTCATTATTATGTTGAGGGCCTTCTGGACTGCGGCAGGAAATGAGACGGGCCGGCTGTGGTAGCTTTGTTTCCAGCTAGCGCACCGCAGGCCACCAAAAGGTGTGGCTGTGATTCATGAAAGAATCTGTTATATGATAACTCTCCTTTATATCGGTCTGTGCATATTACATATGCCACTGAGGTCACTTACTACCCAGATAGAGGAATTAGAAATGAACGCGGTCGAGCGATCGAGGCAGCACCGGGGTGTCCAACTCATTCTGAGGTTGCGGGTCGTAACGGACCGAATGCTACTTCATTGGGGCCGGACAAAAAAAAAAACGACACTTCTGATGCGCTTGAAAATATACAATTCTTCACAAAGTTGAACGGTGTATTTGTCATAACTTTCCCTGTGGGTATCGCAGTGGTGGCAGTGAATACATTAAGCCCCACCCAGTTTATATTTTAACAATTTGATATACATGTTTTTTTTTTCTCCTCCCTCCCTCCCTCCCTCCCTCCCTCCCTCCCTCCCTCCCTCCCTCCCTCCCTCCCCCCCTCTACCTGGGAGCAGAGGTCCCTGCTGTGGGCCGCCGGGGAGCGGAGGCAGGCCCAGGAGGTAGGGGAGGCCAGCCTGGACCGGTCTCTCCTGTAGGGGCCGGCGTCTTGTGGCGGACTGGCTGGAGGAGCCGCGGCGGCCGGGTGGAAGAAGTTCGCCGGGAGGAGGAAGGAGGGTGAGGACAAGCCCTCCTCCTCCTCCTGCTCCTCCTCCTGCTCCTCCTCTTCCTCCTCCCTGCCTTCTCTGCCACCGCCTGCTCCCACGTCGCCCGCTGGAGCACACAGGGTTTACAGACAGACGGGAGGTGAGTTGTGGTTGAGTCAGTGTCTGCCGGTTGTGTGCAAAGTAAACAGGAGAGCGTCTTCCCTCTTTCGGTTTTTAATCTGTTTTCCCGGGGTAATATGTTTGCTTTGTAGTTTCAGGTTTGCTTGAAACGTCTGTTCGGCTACTTTGGGACACGGCTCTGAGCGCGTCGTTCATCAACGTCAAGCGGGGATCTGCCTTCCCCCCCCAACCCCCCCCCCACCCCCCCCTCCCCCCTCGCCTCACGTCGTCCATCTATCACAGATGTCATTGATTAGGAAGTCAATCAGCTTCCTCTAAGGCGCTGGATCCGTGTATCTCCACGCCCCGGTGCCGCCGCCAGCCACTCAGGTGGATCCCCCCCCCCCCCCTCCCCTCCCCTCCCCCCTCCCCTCCCCTCCCCCCCCCCCCCCCTCCCCCCATTGGGACGTGATACCATCAAGGTCACGGCAAAGTCGGGACGCAATCAACCGCCGGAGCTTGAATACCGGAAGTCGCGGCGGGAGGACGGCGATACCGCTGATGTAAAGGGTTTTTATTAATGCGTCCCGCGGATTAAACGAAGCGTATGGAAATGTCCACACGCACGGCAGGATTTGGTTAATGGAAAGAAAAGCTGTTCTGCTCTGGATGAATCAAAGTTAAATACATTTCAAAGATATTCTGGTTCCCCTTCAGTGTGCTTGGTGCGAGGCTCACGGGAATCCCAGGGGTCCGTTTTAAAGCCCGGGATGAATCAACGTTCAGCCAGTCAAGGTCTTTTATCGGCTGGGAAATTAAAGAAGGGAAAAGCAAAGCGGGCAGTGGTTTGGATTTCGTTATCACCAATTAAGGATCCATTCCCAAAAAACATAAAAGGCTGATCAAGGGACTGGATTCGGAATTGGTGATAAAGGAATCAGAGCCGTCCCATTTTTTTCCAGAACTGATTAAAATACCTTGAGTCGCTGTAGAGCCGGCGGCGGCGGCGGCGGCGGCGGCGGCGTGTGAGTGCTGTACCTGAGCGTCCTGGCGAGGTGGCGGCGGAGCGGGGCAGGAGCCCGACCTCCAGCAGACCCTCGTCCCCCTCGCTGCTGTCCTGGCTGGCAGGGTGAGACCCCTCACCCCGGGACCCCGCCTCACGCTGCCGCTCTGGGCTGGGACACGAGCTACCGCCCCTCTGGGACTAGTGGAGAGGGAGAGAGATGGAGAGAGACAGAGAAAGAGAGAGATTCATTTAGATGGATCCACTTTATTGATCCTGCAAGGGGAATATTGAGAGGACTCAAGAACTCTCTTGGTAGTTCTGTAAAATCCTGAATCAACGTAAATACACCGTAACCTCGGCTAGTGAAAACTTTGTTTCGCTTCGTCTTGCATGAGACAAAAAACCATGACTACCAACACAATAACTAACATTACAATACTCCTATGCTTCCAAAACGGCGGTGGTCATCGCAATGTCACGTCGCGATGTACAAGCCAGTGGTTCTCAAAG
>JAOPHQ010005827.1:0-2500 GCA_030340625.1 Merluccius polli | reverse complement strand
ACCTACAGCCGCTTAACACAATACAACGAGATCCAAAATGGAGGCACTGTCGCCACTCAAGCCGCTGTTTCAGCCGCTCTGTTCCGGCCGCTCTGTTCCGGCCGCTCTGTTCCGGCCGTCCCGGTTCCTCCGGGTCATCCGTTTTCAGAAAGACGACGACTCAAAATGGGCAGTTCATGTTTCGATTCACTCTTTATTCGCTCGGCTTCCCTAAGTGAATCCCGGCGATGTCGGCGTAAACGTCGCACTATTAACCTGGAAGTGACTCGCCGGCGTTTGATCCCTGCCCTCAGTCAACACACACCGCCGGCCAATCCCACAGGGTGACCGGGTTTAACAGTTTCAATGAATACCGACGGAGGCTCATATAGCCCATTTAGATACACCAACCTATAAATATGTTAATCCTCAACGTCGTTTGGCCTTTTAATGGAGTCAGCCGGAGCCCTGAGCAAACACATTTCCGTCTCACCGTTCCTTAATAACGGTTTATTTTTGTTGTTTGTCAAAAAAAAAAAAAAAATGTAGAAAGCACACAATACCAAATGATTTATTCCGCGGTTAACCAGCCTCGACTGTAACATTTGGGCGTGTAGACGATCTTAACCCCTTTCTGTTTTTTTTATTTAAAAAAAAACGAATGACTAATCGTGTGATTCATATCCTGAAAAGAAATATATACTGTGCACAATCGCACACACACACACACACACACACACACACACACGCACACACACACACACACACACCCCTCCCCTGGGGAGAACATGGTCTGGTCGTCCGCCCGTCTGTCCGGTACAGTCTAGTTCAGGGGTGTCCGACTCATTTTGAGGTTGTGGGCCTTAACGTGAAAAAAAACAACCAAAACAACACTTCTGATGCGCTTGAAAATGTTCAATTCTTCCCGAAGCCGAGAGAGTTATGCGTCATAACGTTCCCTGCGGGTATCGTAAGGGCGGCGGCAAGCATTATATTGTTTGTTTTTTAACCGCTACTTGCTGTGCGCTGCACACTGTCGGGTTTTCATTGACTTTTGACATATTTATGCTTCCAAACATCTTGGAACAAACTACGAGTGATTTTATTCTCTTTGACGCTTTGACGTCTTTCAGGTCGAGGTTAGCAGTGAGCAGTTGTTGTTGTTGTTCTTCTTCTCCCTCTTCTCAATCATCAGGGGTCTGGTTGGCTGGCGTGGCGTCCAGCATCGTGACGATTACGAATATTTGATCAATTCGATATATACCTTTCTATTCACTAACACCGCCGGGGTCAGGGGTTCGATTCCCCGTCTAACTCCGTCTATGTTCCGTCTGTTCTCTATCACGTTGTATAAACGCGCCCTCATCTGCAGGTGCTATAATTGTGTGTGTGTGTGTGTGTGTGTGTGTGTGTGTTTGTGTGTACAAACGGTGTGTGTGTGTGTGTGTGTGTGTACATGCCAGAGTGAATGAGTATTTAGATTGGGGGGTTGTTTTAACACCAACCAAAAGTGTATACACTATGCCCTTCTCGAAAAGAGCCGAGTCAGCACAGTTAGTGTGTTGTGGTAGTGATGAGTGAATCCAGTTTACTCCTGTTCACCGTGCGGGTCGTACCAACCTGCTGCGACCCTGGGGGGGGCAGATCAGTAGATACTACAGGTCTGGGCTATATCAGGACTGGTAGCAGATAGCTGGGGATGTCTGTGACCGAGTTCTGAAATTTTCGGATTTACAAGATAAGTCTGTTTTATTGTTTGCATATTATATATATTTAATTATTTTGTATTTGTGTTGTTTTTTTTAATCAGAGTAGTTTGTCGTCTTCTCACGTCTGATTCAGTCACTTATCTGTCAATCTTATCTGTTGTGCTCCAGTGATGTTGAGTCTGAAGTTGTGTTCATGTGTTGTTTAATCTCTCTCTCTCTCTCTCTCCCCCTCTCCCCCCCTCCCTCTCTCTCTCTCTCTCTCTCTCTCTCTCTCTCTCTCTCTCTCTCTCTCTCTCTCACCGTCTCTCTTATCTCAGATACACAAAGAAATACACAACAAAGTACACACCTACAGATACGTACACAACCAAATACAGCCCCCACCTCCTTCATCACCCTCTACCTCCTCCTCCACCCCCACCCCCACCACCCTCGACTCCTCCACCCGCCTCCCCCTCCACTCACCTGAGCCGGGGAGTACAGCCTGCATCTCCGGTGCCTCTGTGCTTCGTACTGTGCGCCTCCTCCTCCTCCTCCACCACCACCGCCGCCGTTGCCGCCACCACCACCTACTCCTCCTCCTCCTCCTCCTCCTCCACCGCCTCCTTCTCTCAGCGCCACCGGACCCCCGCCAGCCCCACCGGGCGGCGGCGGGCCCCCACCCGCCACACCCTGGCCCATCGTCATCATCATCATCCCTGCCCCTGGTCCTCCCCCTCCTCCCCCTCCTCCTCCGCCGCCTCCGCCTCCGCCCCCGCCGACGGAGGCGGTCGCCCCGGCGACGGTTCCCAGCCCGCCGGTCATGCAGCAGA
>JAOPHQ010005826.1:0-36034 GCA_030340625.1 Merluccius polli | reverse complement strand
GTGTGTGGGTGTGTGTGTGTGTGTGCGTATGTTTGTGTGCGTGCGTGTGGTGTGTGTGCGTGTCTGTTTGTGTGTATGTAGTCTCTTAGGTTTTTTCTATGTCATCAGAATCATTTTTTAGATGTTAGTTTAATATCTTCTTAGGCGCCCGTCTCAGAGCTGATGGCCCTACACCTGCAGTACACCTGGTTCTGTACACCTGGTTCTGTACACCTGGTTCTGTTCGGGGAAACTCTAGGAGTTAAATTAAAGATTAAAGTCGTGAGTCAGTAGGATATCAGGGTTATACCATGGTAACAGTCAGTAGGATATCAGGGTTACACCATGGTAACAGTCAGTAGGATATCAGGGTTATACCATGGTAACAGTCAGTAGGATATCAGGGTTATACCATGGTAACAGTCAGTAGGCATATCAGGGTTATACCATGGTAACAGTCAGTAGGATATCAGGGTTATACCATGGTAACAGTCAGTAGGATATCAGGGTTATACCATGGCAACAGTCAGTAGGATATCAGGGTTATACCATGGTAACAGTCAGTAGGATATCAGGGTTATACCATGGTAACAGTCAGTAGGATATCAGGGTTATACCATGGTAACAGTCAGTAGGATATCAGGGTTACACCATGGTAACAGTCAGTAGGATATCAGGGTTATACCATGGTAACAGTCAGTAGGATATCAGGGTTACACCATGGTAACAGTCAGTAGGATATCAGGGTTACACCATGGTAACAGTCAGTAGGATATCAGGGTTACACCATGGTAACAGTCAGTAGGATATCAGGGTTATACCATAGTAACAGTCAGTAGGATATCAGGGTTATACCATGGTAACAGTCAGTAGGATATCAGGGTTATACCATGGTAACAGTCAGTAGGATATCAGGGTTACACCATGGTAACAGTCAGTAGGATATCAGGGTTATACCATGGTAACAGTCAGTAGGATATCAGGGTTACACCATGGTAACAGTCAGTAGGATATCAGGGTTATACCATGGTAACAGTCAGTAGGATATCAGGGTTATACCATGGTAACAGTCAGTAGGATATCAGGGTTATACCATGGTAACAGTCAGTAGGATATCAGGGTTATACCATGGTAACAGTCAGTAGGATATCAGGGATATACCATGGTAACAGTCAGTAGGATATATGGGTTATACCATGGTAACAGTCAGTAGGATATCAGGGTTATACCATGGTAACAGTCAGTAGGATATCAGGGTTATACCATGGTAACAGTCAGTAGGATATCAGGGCTATACCATGGTAACAGTCAGTAGGATATCAGGGTTACCATGGTAACAGTCAGTAGGATATCAGGGTTACACCATGGTAACAGTCAGTAGGATATCAGGGTTATACCATGGTAACAGTCAGTAGGATATCAGGGTTATACCATGGTAACAGTCAGTAGGATATCAGGGTTACACCATGGTAACAGTCAGTAGGATATCAGGATGTCATATTTCTCGCCTTAAACTGCTCAACTGCCCCCCTGGTGTTCACCTCACATATTCAGCCCAGTATCGTATCTTCTGATGAGAACAGGTTTGGTAAAACACACACACACACACACACACACACACACACACACACACACACACAGGCTGTGATGTTAACTTGTTCTGTGAAGCAACTTGTAATCTTGTATAAGAAGTATTTTTCAGTACAAGAGTGTATTTTGACCCCTGACCCTTTTTAATAAACACCCCTGCAACTCTCAAAACTTCTCAAAGCGCAGGCAGCAGGTGACCGGGTCGCCCTATCAGCCAATCAGAGGTGATGCATGCAACAACATGTGTTTAACCTGGAGAGGGAATCATCTAATGCAAACCAATGTACAGATTGTGTTGGGGTCTGGTTCTCCTCTCAGGAGAAGTGGTGTTGGGGTCTGGTTCTCCTCTCAGGAGAAGTGGTGTTGGGGTCTGGTTCTCCTCTCAGGAGAAGTGGTGTTGGGGTCTGGTTCTCCTCTCAGGAGAAGTGGTGTTGGGGTCTGGTTCTCCTCTAAGGAGAAGTGGTGTTGGGGTCTGGTTCTCCTCTCAGGAGAAGTGGTGTTGGGGTCTGATTCTCCTCACGGGAGGAGTGGTGTTGGGATCTGGTTCTTCTCTGAGGAGAAGTGGTGTTGGGGTCTGGTTCTCCTCTGATGAGAAGTGGTTTTGGGGTCTGGTTCTTCTCTGAGGAGAAGTGGTGTTGGGGTCTGGTTCTCCTCTCAGGAGAAGTGGTGTTGGGGTCTGGTTCTCCCTCTCAGGAGAAGTGGTGTTGGGGTCTGGTTCTCCTCTCGGGAGAAGTGGTGTTGGGGTCTGGTTCTCCCTCTCGGGAGAAGTGGTGTTGGGGTCTGGTTCTCCTCTCAGGAGAAGTAGTGTTCTCAGGGACTGTGTGAAGGGGGACCCGTGTGAAGGGGGACCCGCCGGGCTCAGGGACTGTGTGAAGGGGGACCCGCCGGGCTCAGGGACTGTGTGAAGGGGGACCCGCCGGACTCAGGGACTGTGTGAAGGGGGACCCATGTGAAGGGGGACCCGCCGGGCTCAGGGACTGTGTGAAGGGGGACCCGCCGGACTCGGGGACTGTGTGAAGGGGGACCCACAGGCTCAGGGACTGTGGGAAGGGGGACCCGCCGGGCTCAGGGACTGTGTGAAGGGGGACCCGCCGGACTCGGGGACTGTGTGAAGGGGGACCCACGGGCTCAGGGACTGTGGGAAGGGGGACCCGCCGGGCTCAGGGACTGTGGGAAGGGGGGACCCATGTGAAGGGGGACCCGCCGGGCTCAGGGACTGTGTGAAGGGGGACCCACGGGCTCAGGGACTGTGTGAAGAGGGACCCGCCGGGCTCAGGGACTGTGGGAAGGGGGACCCATGTGAAGGGGGACCCGCCGGGCTCAGGGACTGTGTGAAGGGGGACCCGCCGGGCTCAGGGACTGTGTGAAGGGGGACCCGCCGGGCTCAGGGACTGTGGGAAGGGGGACCCATGTGAAGGGGGACCCGCCGGGCTCAGGGACTGTGTGAAGGGGGACCCGCCGGGCTCAGGGACTGTGTGAAGGGGGACCCGCCGGGCTCAGGGACTGTGGGAAGGGGGACCCATGTGAAGGGGGGACCCGCCGGGCTCAGGGACTGTGTGAAGGGGGACCCGCCGGGCTCAGGGACTGTGGGAAGGGGGACCCATGTGAAGGGGGACCCGCCGGGCTCAGGGACTGTGTGTAGGGGGACCCACAGGCTCAGGGACTGTGTGAAGGGGGACCCGTGTGAAGGGGGACCCGTGTGAAGGGGGACCCACAGGCTCAGGGACTGTGTGAAGGGGGACCCGTGTGAAGGGGGACCCACAGGCTCAGGGACTGTGTGAAGGGGGACCCGTGTGAAGGGGGACCCGCCGGGCTCAGGGACTGTGTGAAGGGGGACCCGCCGGGCTCAGGGACTGTGTGTAGGGGGACCCACAGGCTCAGGGACTGTGTGAAGGGGGACCCGTGTGAAGGGGGACCCGCCGGGCTCAGGGACTGTGTGAAGGGGGACCCGTGTGAAGGGGGACCCGCCGGGCTCAGGGACTGTGTGAAGGGGGACCCGTGTGAAGGGGGACCCGCCGGGCTCAGGGACTGTGTGAAGGGGGACCCGCCGGGCTCAGGGACTGTGTGAAGGGGGACCCGCCGGGCTCAGGGACTGTGTGAAGGGGGACCCGCAGGCTCAGGGACTGTGTGAAGGGGGACCACAGGCTCAAGGACTGTGTGAAGGGGGACCCGCCGGGCTCAGGGACTGTGTGAAGGGGGACCCATGTGAAGGGGGACCCGCCGGGCTCAGGGACTGTGTGAAGGGGGACCCGCCGGACTCGGGGACTGTGTGAAGGGGGACCCACAGGCTCAGGGACTGTGGGAAGGGGGACCCGCCGGGCTCAGGGACTGTGTGAAGGGGGACCCGCATGAGGCTCAGGGACTGTGTGAAGGGGGACCCGCCGGGCTCAGGGACTGTGTGAAGGGGGACCCATGTGAAGGGGGACCCGCCGGGCTCAGGGACTGTGTGAAGGGGGACCCGTGTGAAGGGGGACCCGCCGGGCTCAGGGACTGTGTGAAGGGGGACCCGCCGGGCTCAGGGACTGTGTGAAGGGGGACCCGCCGGGCTCAGGGACTGTGTGAAGGGGGACCCGCAGGCTCAGGGACTGTGTGAAGGGGGACCACAGGCTCAAGGACTGTGTGAAGGGGGACCCGCCGGGCTCAGGGACTGTGTGAAGGGGGACCCATGTGAAGGGGGACCCGCCGGGCTCAGGGACTGTGTGAAGGGGGACCCGCCGGACTCGGGGACTGTGTGAAGGGGGACCCACAGGCTCAGGGACTGTGGGAAGGGGGACCCGCCGGGCTCAGGGACTGTGTGAAGGGGGACCCGCATGAGGCTCAGGGACTGTGTGAAGGGGGACCACAGGCTCAAGGACTGTGTGAAGGGGGACCCGCCGGGCTCAGGGACTGTGTGAAGGGGGACCCGCCAGACTCAGGGACTGTGTGAAGGGGGACCCGCCGGGCTCAGGGACTGTGTGAAGGGGGACCCATGTGAAGGGGGACCCGCCGGGCTCAGGGACTGTGTGAAGGGGGACCCGCCGGGCTCAGGGACTGTGTGAAGGGGGACCCGCCGGCCTCAGGGACTGTGTTTAGGGGGACCCACAGGCTCAGGGACTGTGTGAAGGGGGACCCGCCGGGCTCAGGGACTGTGTGAAGGGGGACCCGCATGAGGCTCAGGGACTGTGTGAAGGGGGACCCACGGGCTCAGGGACTGTGTGAAGGGGGACCCACAGGCTCAAGGACCGTGTGAAGGGGGACCCGCCGGGCTCAGGGACTGTGTGAAGGGGGACCCGCCGGGCTCAGGGACTGTGTGAAGGGGGACCCGCCGGGCTCAGGGGACTGTGTGAAGGGGGACCCGCGGCTCAGGGACTGTGTGAAGGGGGACCCCGCCGGGCTCAGGGACTGTGTGAAGGGGGACCCGCCGGCTCAGGGACTGTGTGAAGGGGGACCCGCCGGCTCAGGGACTGTGTGAAGGGGGACCCGCCGGCTCAGGGACTGTGTGAAGGGGGACCCGCCGGCTCAGGGACTGTGTGAAGGGGGACCCGCCGGGCTCAGGGACTGTGTGAAGGGAGACCCGCCGGGCTCAGGGACTGTGTGAAGGGGGACCCATGTGAAGGGGGACCCGCCGGGCTCAGAGACTGTGTGAAGGGGGACCCATGTGAAGGGGGACCCGCCGGGCTCAGGGACTGTGTGAAGGGGGACCCGCCGGCTCAGGGACTGTGTGAAGGGGGACTGTGTGAAGGGGGACCCGCCGGGCTCAGGGACTGTGTGAAGGGGGACCCATGTGAAGGGGGACCCGCCGGCTCAGGGACTGTGTGAAGGGGGACCCGCCGGGGTCATCACGGGTCACAGCCCAGCCGCCTCACAGTGTCAACACTGGGACAGATAGGGTTTGTTGTGTGTGTCCCAAACAAGACACATTAACACACAGCTCCGTTTTAATCAACTCTTGTGGCATGGTTTGTTTTTAATGGGAAAACAAACAACATGTTACAAGATATATATATATATATATATATATATATATATATATACGTATGTATATATCTTGTATATATATATATATATTTCTCTATATATATATACACAAGATATATATATATCTTGTGTATATATATATATACAAGATATATATATATATATATATATATATATATATATATATACAAGATATATATATATATATATATATATATACATGATATATATATATATATATATATATATACATACAAGAGATATATATATATATATATATACAAGATATATATATATCACAGCCATATGTTGAAGAATTGGCCAACAACGTGAATTAAATTACGAATGTACAATTCAGTTGTTTTCTGCTTCAGAAATTGTTAATCCATATTTCTGTCAAATTGCATTTCAGAGGTTATAGTTTTTTTTGGGCAAATATTTTGTTTCAATTTTAGTTTACACGTATATTAAAGTTTAAACCATTTATAATTTGACACAAACTGAAATTACAATGAATAAAACATGTTGCCAATAAAATCTGTGAAATAAAGTTGAACTTAGTGGATTTATTTCTGTTGTTTTCATGGAAAGAAAGCCTGCTTTGTGTTAAAGGCCACTCTCAACCGCTTGAATAGGCCTAAAGGGAACACTAACTCCACATGAAGATTGAACATATCTGTGTGACACCTCTAAGCACAACAACACACTCTGGAAGAATCAAGTTTTCGGCAATATTGTAGAAAAACGCACAAACAGAAGAAGTCATCCCATAATGTGGTGACCGCCTGCTTGTCTGACTGGCCAGTTCATTTGTTTTGGTATTTATTTGATGAATCAGTGGCTTGAGGTTGTGTCTGGTTGGGTTCAGTGTTTCACTATGAACTACTGTTGGACTGCTAGAGAAGATGATAGCAGGCCTATAGCTTGCACGGATCAACGTGTATAATAGTTATTATTCATAAAAAATCATTTCAAAAATATATGAATAAATGTATGAATATTAATAAAGAACACAACACGAGAATGCTTCAGAGTCGCTATAGACCCCCCTACAACAGTTTACTTTGTCACCTTTTTCAACCCTTATGAGTTTGCAGGTATGTGTGTAGTAGATCACAATAGAGACCTGACCTTGTGTAGTAGATCACAATAGAAACCTGACCTTGTGTAGTAGATCACAATAGAGACCTAACCTTGTGTAGTAGATCACAATAGAAACCTGACCTTGTGTAGTAGATCACAATAGAGACCTAACCTTGTGTAGTAGATCACAATAGAAACCTGACCTTGTGTAGTAGATCACAATAGAGACCTGACCTTGTGTAGTAGATCACAATAGAGACCTAACCTTGTGTAGTAGATCACAATAGAAACCTGACCTTGTGTAGTAGATCACAATAGAGACCTAACCTTGTGTAGTAGATCACAATAGAAACCTGACCTTGTGTAGTAGATCACAATAGAGACCTGACCTTGTGTAGTAGATCACAATAGAAACCTGACCTTGTGTAGTAGATCACAATAGAGACCTAACCTTGTGTAGTAGATCACAATAGAAACCTGACCTTGTGTAGTAGATCACAATAGAAACCTGACCTTGTGTAGTAGATCACAATAGAGACCTGACCAGGTCCAGATCTTACCATAGACAATCAGCTTGGCTGTGTGACTCCTGGCTGTACCAGCTCTGTTGTTCGCCACACAGCGGACCGTCTCCACACCAGACCTCACACCTCTGATGACGAGGTCCCCCCCGTCCATCCAGACCGCAGGCTCTGATTGGTCGTCTGTCCTGTCCCTCTTCAGAGGCCGGTCGTTGTGTAACCACTCGATGGTGGGCTCCGGCTTGCCCCTGGCACGGCAGGAGAAGCGGGCCGTGTCGCCCACGGACACCGTCTTGGAAGAGGGGGAGTATATGAAGATGGGGGGCCTCCCCCTCCTCCCCCCCCCGCATCACTGAACAGAAGAAAGGAAGATGAGATGAGTGAACGCTGTTGTACAACAGGTATCTAGAGATGCACCATCAAAACACACCATTCACACACTGTCCATTTCCTGATCAGGGTCAGCACACATCACAGCAGCAACAGGACAAAGAATAGAAAGGATTAACAATTCTCAACACATGAACACAAACAAAGTCTAAAGGCCCTCTTTGTTCAGTTCAGCTTCCAGATGATCCAGGACTACGACCTTCTCACACATCCAGGAGTTTAGACTGTCACACGGTGCATCATACCAGCCGTCCCCCCGTACTGCTACACAGGCTTCTGGATACACACATCAAGCAGAAGAATATGTAAGAATATCGGCCGCCAGGTGATTCCTGTTTCAACACTCAACTGCCGTGACATTTTTCTTCTTTTCTACTTTTCGTCTTCTACAAGAGCCAATTAATATGCTCATCGCCACCAAGTGGTCAGGGTGTGAATCGCAGTCTGTCAAAATGACGGACGGCCCTCAGATTTTTCCGTCACCAAAAAACGGTCAATGACGGAAAATATTCAGTTAACGCGACCCCTGACTAGGACACCTCATAACTGAAGTATGAAAAAAACCAACGTATTTTCTGTCTCACGATTCCTCCTCTGGACTTGCTCGTCCGATTGTTAGTCCGTTTGCTCTGTTAGCATGACAATATAAAATCTTAGGTGATAAGGAAGAGAGGATATTCAAATACAAATCACAAAAGCAGAAAGTATTTCTGAAAGGAAGTTTATTAACATGATTGATTTAATAACTTTCCTAACATTTTTAAAACACTCACCAAGTGCATCCACTAAGCGCTCTCTCCCCATCGTCCAAGCTGTCTGAGTCTAGGACAGGACAGAGGAGGACAGAAGAAATCAGCTCTACAACAGAACCACATCCTCTCTAAACATAACAGGACCCACAGCCATTTAAAACAAAGTCCATCCACCCTGAAAGAAAACGGATTATTATGAACAAAGAGTTGAATTATCATCAGAGTTATCTGAACCTGAACTGTGTAACTCTGCACTGCAGTTGTTATTGTTGTAATGTAACTATTATTATGTGTTATGTATTCTTACTATTATTATTAGTAGTAGTAGTAGAATTATGCATTATTATCATTATTATTATTATTATTAAGTAGTAGTAGTAGTATTCTCATTAATCTCATTGCTATCATTCCTATTATTACTATAATTATTATTTTCATTACTGTTATCAATATTATTGTACAATTCTCACAATTACAACCATTATCACCATTATAATAATAATAATGAATTGTCATTATTATCATCATCATTATTAATATTGTTATTATTATCATTATTATTATTATCATCATCATTATTACTACTATTATCTAGTGATGGTATGATTGAGACTCACAGAGGCGCAGGGAGATGTTGAGAGTGGCTTGTAGAATACACAGCAGTCCGAAGCTCAGAGTGACATAGCTGCATGGCTTTATAACTGTTCAGGGGTAGGACACACACACACACACACACACACACACACACACACACACACACACACACACACACACACACACACACACACACACACACACACACACACACACACACACACACACACACACACACACACACAGAGCTTGGATCTGGTCAAAAGATAGAAAGAAATAAGAAACAACTAAGAACCTCTCATGACATTATCTGACATAGCAATGCTGTATTTCACTTATTTTAGTAGTAGAGTAGAAAGCCGAGAGCTGCCGTGGGTGGTGGGATATTTTTGTGCCCGTTTTGTCGTGATAACGAGATAATAATTGGTTATCTCGACATAACCAACTTGGTTTGGTCAACAAGTTCATACATTCATCAATAATCAGTTGTTCACGTTGTGCCATGACTGCTCTCCTCGTCTCTTCTCACCACTGCGGTCAAGTGATCCTCCGTTCACCAACACACTTGACCGCTGTTTCTCTCAGTCCGTATAATAGCCTATAGGCTGCAGATTAATTATTCATGATCTCCAGAAAAACTACGTGCTTTGGTCGTGATAAAGCAAAATTAAGTCTATTACGACAAAACTCGGATGGATATGATGAGATGAAGAGCTAATGATGGCAGGATCATGACACAACCAAGTTGGCTTTGAGTTTGCTCAAATGAAACTAATCTGTAAATGTTGATCCAACTTTTACATGAGATAAATGATTTGGCTTAAAAAGTGCCGGTCCTCAGATGTGCATTTTAAAAACAAATCTTACAGTCAACTATAGAAATGTCAAACATGGAAAATAAAAACCATCCAGGTACCAAGTATAAAATGCTGAATATGAATAGTATATTCCATAGAGCAGATCTGATGTGAAAGGGAACTCCCCCATCTAAGACTTAAATGGTCTAAGATCAATCTCAAAATGTGTTAAAATGCTGCTTTTACAGACAATATTAACATCATCTTCCAGGGGACAATCCCCCCGGACCGCCCTACATTGGTCGCTGCTAACAATGGTTTGTGATTCATGATATTTCAAGACAGCCAGGTAGGAATTCAGACACTGATATTTAGTTGTGTAAAATACTAAACTTGTTCTGCTTCCTAAAGCTACTCTGCACTTTGGCATTTTGTGTAGCTCCTCAATATTGACTGATGACATAAATGTATGTTTTGATGACCATGTGTCACATTATTAACTTATTTTATTACTGATTGTTGATGTATTTTAAATCCTCTAAAAGGGTCTTACCAGATCTTCTCTTCCTGGTCACCTTGGTGTGGAAAGACATGTCCTCATGTTCCTCAGTGAGTCCAGAGTCCAGTTCATGGATGGTGGCCATGGTTCCTCTCTGGACAGCTTCCACTGCTTTCATGCTTCAGCTCTGCTATATGAGCTGGAAAACACATCACATGGTTTAATTCTGACCAATCATCTGCTTTCATTCTGAACCATCACTGTCAGCACACAGTTTTCTTCTGCTTTTATCAGATGCCATCAGATGCCATCACACACACACACACACACACTCGTTTATCTGGCCCGGTGGGAACAGTGGACAAAAAGGTGTCTGCTGGGGACCACCCTTTCTAAATGAGATGCAGACATGGTTACAAGTCCCAATTTTTTTTCAGTTTTAGATTTTCATGTATCACTTAAAGTGTTAAGATTTCACATTTCAAATTGTTCATATAACAGTGTGGCAGGGTTGTCCGGCCACACGCCACCTAAGTGGCTTTCTTTGGGGCCCTCCGACACAGGACACGGGTAGATGTTGTTCAAGGTGTTTATTCGGAGATTAAGGCAGGATGTTATACGCCGAGCTGATGGTACAACATGTCATGACGGTGCTCCTCCTCGAGTGTGTGTGTTGATGGCTGGTTTATCCTGGGTGCCATGAGTGCTCATGCACCACAGGTGTGCAGCCCCACCCAGCCAGAGTCCAATCAGTCTGACTCAGGCCAGGTGAGGCTGTAAACCAGCCATCAACAGCACACACTCCACATAAACCCTTCACACATAGCTCATCATTTTCTACACTTTTTCCAATCTAGAAACACTGATTAGAAGTATATTTCTGGGGGGTGCATGATACCCCCCTCTTCCTACTAGACTATCAGGGTCAAATTTGACCCACTTTTTTATATTTGAGAGCTGTATAAACACCCTATACACATTTATTTTAGTCAGACTTTTCCTAATATGACCCTGAGTATACAGACATGGTAATAACATGTTTTAATTTTGCGCAACCAATACACATTTTTATATGTGCAAATGTACAAATTTTACCTGTATTAAATAAAAATAAAAAATATGACTCAGAATATGAGCAGTATTTGAGGGTTGAACAAATGTTTTAAAACATTTGCTAATCTCTGAAAAGTAGGAGCGTAACAGTACAAACAATTCTGTTATGTATAAAAAGTATAAAATAAAGTGTAAATTACAGCTGTTATAATAAATGATTGCATTGCATATAAATTGCAAATGAATAATCTGAGCAGATCATTGCTGTTAAAGGAACTTCAAACGCTGACCTGTGAGGTTCAGCTGTAACAGATCAAACGATGGTCACTTTGTTAGAACTGCATTAACAGCCTCTCTTTCGAACACTAAACCAGAGAACAACTTGCAGTTAGCGTGACCTTGTAGACTGCCGCTTCCAAGTGTCTATACGGTTTTTCACATAGTACTTAACAGCATCCCAGGTCCTACCTTTAAGTGCCTCTGGAAATGCATGGATACATTCAAGACACTGTGCTTTACCAGGAACCTTGCCAGTCTTAATGCTGCGCATCAGCTTCTGTTCCACAGCTTGGACTTCTTCCTTGCTCCACATCTTCCTCTTCTTTCTTGATGAATCTATGAAAAATAAAATAAGATGAAATAAAGGTTGGTGGGAGTGATTACTATAGATGTGTGTGTGTGTGTGTGCGCTATAGACAGTCCAGAGGCTGCACTGCCCTCGGAGTTGTGCTCTGCCTTTTTCGTTCCGTCAACATCACATCCCTGGGCATCGATAAGAGGAATCGATATGCTCGGATATGATGTTGATGGATTGAGCCAGTTTGAGCCAGTTCTCAACTGGAACTGGTTCTCGATTCCCATCCCTAAATTTGATGCAATTAGTAAGCGAACATAAGGAAAAGACAACATGAGTTGTTCACTCCTTATAAGCCTATTATTGCAACAAAAAAAAAAAATACGCATACTGTCAACAGTCTTTACTGTCTGTAATCACTGAGAAAATGATGCCTTATTTTAGTTTATGACTGAGTTGTGTGTGAGTTGAGTTTCATCACACCCCCAAGTACCAGTAATTGTAGGAATAGTGGATATCCTGAAACCAACAATGTCTGTATGAGACTAGAAAATAACTCACTGAAACAGGTTATTGGTAAAATACCTTTTTTCTTTGTTTCTTCTGGCTGTGATGAGGTATCAGACTCCTGGTCCTCCTCTGTACGTGTCCTCTTGATGAGTTTCGTCTTCACAGGTCTTGACCCTCCTTTGCTTGGCTGTGATGAGGTATCGGACTCATGGTCCTCCTCTGTACGTGTCCTCTTGATGGGTTTCGTCTTCTTCACAGGTCTTGATCCTCCTTGAAAACAGAGATACAATGGTAGAAAAGTTCACTTAAAGCACTGCATCTTTGAAGACTTTAAGAAAACCACATTTTCAAATACATTTTCAACATTCAAGTTTTTTCTCCAGGTATGATGAGGATATTGATTTGTGTATCTTGCATCAAATTATATATGAACACATAACAAAATTACAGAAACTGTCCCTGGTGCACATTGAAGAAAGAAAGTTGAGGTAAAAGTTAAATAGACACGTTAGAGCACAGCTTAAAAAACAAATGACAGTAAAAGTACTCTGATATTAAAATAAGTTTATAATTAAAAATTATGAATTGTGTATTAAGTGGATTGTTACACCCACTGAGACAGGTTATTGGTAAAATACCTTTTCTTGGCTGTGATGAGGTATCAGACTCATGGTCGTCCTCTGTAGGTGTCCTCCTGATGGGTTTCGTCTTCACAGGTCTTGACCCTCCTTTGCTTGGCTGTGTTGAGGTATCAGACTCCTGGTCCTCCTCTGTAGGTGTCCTCTTGATGTGTTTCGTCTTCTTCACAGGTCTTCACCCTCCTTTGCTTGGCTGTGATGAGGTATCAGACTCATGGTCCTCTGTCCAGGTCCTTGATCTACCTGTAGGCAAACAGATGGACAATATAATGTTTTGAAAAGAGTGCCGCGGGGAGAACATCCCACAGCATTTATCCATACAACGGGTGGTGATGGTATCAGTCACAAAAAAGCCCATAAAACTACCCCAAAACGTTGAAAAATTCCTTCATACTGCTTGTCTGCTGCAATCCAAGTGTCTCGAAGCCATGACATACACAGTTGACTTAAAACATAATTCAGTACATTTTTGTAGCCTAAATATTAACTGTAGCCTGTTCGCCTGTAGAGGATTAAAAAACTACACCGGATTTCTCATCAGGATGAGGGTGAGTAGATAATGATTGAATATTGACATGGGATGAACCATTCCTTTAAAATACCTCTGGTTAGCTGTGATGAAGCATCAGACTCCTGGTCCTCCTCTGTAGGTGTCCTCTCAACAGGTCTGTTCTTTGTCACTGGTCTTAGACCTTCAAGGAAAAACAAAAAGATGCAATGTTAGAAAAGCTCACTTGAAGCACTGAATGTACTAAATCGTCCTCTCCATGGAGTATGAGAACACAAGCCATGCCAACATTGACCTGTTTTGTTTTTAACTATATAGTAGGGTTGATACCCCACCCAAGGACCCCAAAACTGACTCAAATTAGACTTCAGACCCCCATTAGATAAAAGCTTTAGATGTTTTACATCTAAACTTTTACAAGTGAAAACAAATTATTCCTAGCCTGGCAAGCCAGACCCACATCAGAAAGATGTCGGGTCTGGCACTGCTCCATTGGCAGTGTGGGCGGGATAAACGGTTGTCTTTCAAGTTCCCTCTGCATGCAATAGGATAGCGCTACAACCAATCAGAGCAACGAAGAAGGTGACGTAGTCAGACTGACAGAAATTTGTCCATGGGGAAGTGTTCCGTTTGGTGGATTGTGGAAGAATAGTAAGAAGAAAGTGTATTGTGGAAACTGTAAGCAAACAATCTTGAGAGAATGGAGCCCAACGACTGTTGCCGTTTTTGCCAGAATAATATAACCTCTAACACAGAACCGTCGCAACTCTGTCGTCATTAGGTAGCCCGGCTTCCGACTCCGCCCCTCACGCTGTGATTGGCCTGACAGATTTTCTGTTTCCAGCACCGAAAAACGACGGAGAAGTCTAGACCCCCCTGGCTGCAAATTAAATTTGCTGCCGCTAGGGGCGTCTAGATTTCTAGGCTAGTATCATTGGGTCAAGTAATATTTGTATATGTCCTCACAGAAGGTAATGTATGCAGAGACAGTCTGTTAGCTCGTCAATGTCCTCACAGAATGTAATGTATGCAGAGACGGTCTGTTAGCTCGTCAATGTCCTCACAGAAGGCAATGTATGCAGAGACAGTCTGTTAGCTTGTCAATGTCCTCACAGAAGGTAATGTATGCAGAGACGGTCTCTGTTAGCTCGTCAATGTCCTCACAGAAGCTAATGTATGCAAAATTACATGCAGTACCGGTTGTCGCCACAAGAGTGGAGTGTTTACCCTTTTTGAATGCAGTACCGGTTGGCGCCACAAGAGTGGAGTGTTTACCCTTTTTGAATTTATTTTCATTGCTTTATTACAGTCTCTGTTAGCTCGTCAATGTCCTGCCATTCATTGTTAAACAGATCCCTGTCAGTGCAGCGGTAGCGTTCCTGTAGGCACTGGGTTGAGTCAGCTGACCAAGCCGGAACCAATATTCGTTCCGGCTTGTTTCTTTTCAGTGCCGATTTGGAAGACGGAACCAAATAAACAGAGTTAACCGGAAGTTAGCGTCGCCCTGGGTTCCCTCGACAAAAAGCCAATGGGTTTTTCCCATTGGATTTTTGATTATTGCAGAAAATAAGCTTTGTGGCCAACAAAAGTTTATGATACTTACACGTTTTGTTAAGCAAGATAATCTTCATCAATGAACACTACTTTTATGACTTTTGAAGCGTAAATGCAATCGCCATAATTCTTTTAAGACACGTAAAAGCTTCACAATTCACGAGTGGGGTATTTACCGACGTATCTTATGTCATAAAACAAAACATGTCAATCTCTTAAAGGGACACTAAGTAGTTTTTTTAGTAATTTATTACCTCAAATCAACGTCTTCATTCATAAATAAGTCCCCCCCCCCCCCCCCCCCCCCCCCCGTCGGTCGTAGGTCCGGGGTGGGTTAATATCCCCCCCCCCCCCGTCGGTCGTAGGTCCGGGGTGGGTTAATATCCCCCCCCCCCCCGTCGGTCGTAGGTCCGGGGTGGGTTAATATCCCCCCCCCCCCCCGTCGGTCGTAGGTCCGGGGTGGGTTAATATCCCCCCCCCCCGTCGGTCGTAGGTCCGGGGTGGGTTAGTATCTTCCCCCCCCCGTCGGTCGTAGGTCCGGGGTGGGTTAGTATCTTCCCCCCCCCCCGTCGGTCGTAGGTCCGGGGTGGGTTAGTATCTTCGCCCCCCCCCCCCACGTCGCTTATGTGAATAAGGGAGTACCGTACCAGCACTTATTTTTTTCCACTTCGAGCACTGAACGTACCTCATCATCCGAAACAAAACTTGATGAAGTGGTGTTTGAAGACATGTTGTTATCGTGTTGTCATAGCTTCTTGAATCTTGACTAATACCTCTTGCCGTAGTTCGAAAACGCGAGGCGCTAGAGAGCATAAATTCGTTTGACTGCAAAATACAATTTGACCACTAGATGGGGGAAAAAACTACTTAGTGTCCCTTTAAGATTGTGTAAAACCACAGACCTAATTTCAGGCATCTAACCAAAAACCCATTCAAAAAACCCATTGACTCGATCCCTCAGCCCTCAAGGGTCGATCTCACCAAGGGCACTATAGCTTTTTAGAGAAATGGAATAGCCCTTATGATGGCGATGGGGATTCCCCCGAGGGCAAGGGCTGAGGCTGTATTGAAACGCAGCCATTGACTTCGAGACAAGGGAACTGGAAGTGCCAACGTGCTAACGGACTTCCGGGTTTTACGACTCATTCCTGCACCACTCTATCCCCTGAAGCCGCTGCACTTCATCATAGCCTGAGTCGCTAAGTCAGCGTTAGCCTTTGGCTGAATAGAAACAAGTGTGAGAAATATCAGATAAAAAGGGCTTAAAGATACGGACAAAAGTGCGGGATCAGAGGTACAGTGGCGGTCACCGTATTGCACCATTGCAATACGTATTGCACTCTCTTTGTGTGCAGTATTAAGGGTATTTAGTGTTGTTTTTTACGTTCACATTTTTAAATTTCAATATTCTGGCCCTCATAAGAAAGTAGTTGAATAGCGCTGGTATAGGCCAATGTTTCATGTCTTGTGTTTAACCGATGGGACGCTCCCTATAGCAACATATTACAGTCTTTGCTTCCATAGGCTATTGAACAGACCTATAGGATAGAATGGAAAAGAATAGAATAGAATAGACATTTAAGTGGAGGCCGAGCTGGGGGTTAAGGAGGTCAAGTCAATGAAACACAGAGAGATTAAGAAAGGGAAGGAGAGGAAGGTGAGAGGGTGAGACAGTGAGAGGGTGAGACAGTGACAGGGTGAGACAGTGAGAGGGTGAGACAGTGAGAGGAGAGGAAACTGAAGCTCCACCTCTGATTCTGATGTTGGCGTGAAGTCAAATGAATGAAAAATGGCTCTGGTAGTAACAGTACTGTAGTAGTACTGTAGTATACTATAGTACTGTAGACATACTGTAGTAGTAGGCTACTGTAGTATACTATAGTAGTACTGTAGTATACTATAGTACTGTAGAAATACTGTAGTAGTATTGTAGTAGTACTGTAGTAATACTATAGTACTATAGTACACTGCAGTATTACTACAGTAGTACTGTAGAAATACTGTAGTAGTATTGTAGTAGTACTGTAGTAATACTATAGTACTATAGTACACTGCAGTATTACTACAGTAGTACTGTAGTAATACTGTAGTGTACTATAGTGCTATAGTATTACTACAGTAGTACTGTAGTAATACTATAGTAGTACTGTAATAATACTATAGTAGTACTGTAGTAGTACTATAGTAGTACTGTAGTAGTGTAGTGGTACTGTAGTAGTAATGTAGTTGTATTATAGTAGTGCTGTACTATAATACTTAAGCAGGACTGTAGTAGTACTGTAGTAGTAGTACACAGTAGTACACTGCATTTATTTACACACTTTTTTTGTATGAATTTTTGTTTTTATACTGTCTCTGGGCCACTTTATACTGCAACTATAATACCTTTATTATATTATACTAAACTATTATTATACTATTATCATACATTTAATACTATTATTATATTAGACTGTACATTACACCATTCTTAGACTATTATCATACAAACACTTACTTACTGTATTGTGTGTTTGCTATTTGTCCTGTTTGTGTTCTGGTTGTCCGCACTCTGGCACTACTTTGTATTGTATTGTATCTTATCTCTATCTTGGCTGTCTCTATCTCTATCTCTTTGCTGCTGTGCTGTAACACACACATTTCCCCCCGGGGGATCAATAAAGTGCTATCTTAGTACTATAGTGGTACTGTAGTTGTACTATAGTGGTACTGTAGTAGTACTGTAGTACTTTAGTAGTACTGTAGTAGTACTGTAGTAGTACTGTAGTTGTACTATAGTGGTACTGTAGTTGTATTGTAGTTGTACTATAGTGGTACTGTAGTAGTACTGTAGTACTGTAGTAGTACTTTAGTAGTACTGTAGTAGTACTGTAGTTGTACTATAGTGGTACTGTAGTACTGTAGTAGTACTTTAGTAGTACTGTAGTAGTACTGTAAGTGTACTATAGTGGTACTGTAGTAGTACTGTAGTAGTACTGTAGTACTTTAGTAGAACTGTAATTGTACTGTAGTGGTACTGTAGTATTAATCTCTTCATCTGTAGTGAGAGAGGACACAATGAAAACACAATGAAGGAAAAGATCAGATGGTACTTTATTGCTTTTACAGGTGAAAGTACAGTAAGTGCAGTACAGAGGAAATATATCCTTAATAATATCCTATCAGTGTAAATATACTAAGTAGTATCGTATACTGTAAAGAGAATACAAAGGATTAACAATTCTCAACTAATCAAAGCCAACAAAGTCTAAAGGCCCTCTTTGTTCAGTTCAGCTTCCAGATGTTACAGGACTGCGACCTTCTCACAGATCCAGTAGTTTAGTCTGTAACACGGTGCATCATTCCAGCCGTCCCCCCGTACTTCTACACAGTCTTCTACTCCATCATAATCATCTGGTTGACCTTCTCCCCAGAAACTGAAAAGCAGAAAGAATAGAAAGTGCAGCACAGTGTTGAGGTGATACCACTCTGTCACTCTCTGAGAAGAGATGCTGCTGAATAGAGTCACCAGCCTTACCTTGAAGTCATGATGGTACCATCCACCCACTTCCAGGTCCCCTCTGGGTCTCGCTTACTCAGTCCAATCCAGTGATCACCCTCCAGTACGCTAACAAACACCTGTTTCAAATAGTAATAGTATCTGTTGTCATGACAACACAGCTGACTGAATTAAAAATGTACCCCCGACACACACGCACACGCGCGCGCGCACACACACACACACACACACACGCACACGCACACACACACTCTGTCACCTGTTCTTCTCTGTTGTTGATAACTATCAGTTCTGCATCTCTTTGCAGACAGTCATCTCTACTGGCCGTCCAGTTCCTCTCAGTAGTAGAAATAAAGTAGAGTCTGTGGTTGAAATACAGCCAGCCATCTGGTCTAGGGTCTGTTGAATGTAAAAGGAAAAGCTTTTACAGGTGTAGTAGATCACAATAGAGACCTGACCTTGTGTAGTAGAATCAGTGTGCGAAATACCCATCAATATCTATCTAAATCTAAATTTTCTCATGCAGTAGGCCTATAGCATACTTAACGCCTATTATCGCACGGCCCCTATTATTGCACAATTTCTGGTTTATCATATGATTGCGTCCAGCAACAGATAAAAGAAAGGATAAAGGTTATCATACAAGACAGGTATTTAAGCTACTGTACAAGTATGACAAAAATGGGCTCTGTACACCTTACTTATCAATATAAAACACTGTAGAACATTTATGTGTCCATTTCAGCGGGGAACACTCACCGGCGCGACAAAAAACCTTCAAAGTGGCCGTGTGCGATAATGGGGCTACATGAGTCGACCCCAGTATTATCATAGATAATTTTAACAACGTTCATTTCCGCGGAAAAAACGACTTGTTCATGGGAAAGTAAACATAAACGTGATCAAGAAACTGGTATTTTAAGTAAGTGAATATGTTGCGTTCTTCTAAAATTACACTTTGAACATAGAATTTCCGCACAACTCGCACGATAATAGGCGCCAGTACGCAAACATTACTATATTTCATGGATGCAAGCCGAGATAATCATTCTAATAGCCTTTACTAGCCATTTTTAGTGTGATTTCTCAACATTTACGTATTTCGTCTGTTTGGCGTAGCACATGGCTAATTTGCATACATGCACAGGACTGGCTGGCTCCGCTTGGCAAAAAATAGTACAAATTTGTGAATAAATGTTTTTAATTCTGAATAGTGGACATGGTGAGCTTAAACACATTGAACTGATCATTAGTGACAATAAAATATATTTTTTATTTTATTTTTGGCAAAATTTGAGACCCCCCTCAAATTTTGCTTTTGAGTCTTTCAGGGGGTCTCATGGGTTAATCGGGGGGGTCGAGCCCCCCTGTATTTCGCACACTGAGTAGATCACAATAGAGACCTGACCTTGTGTAGTAGATCACAATAGAAACCTGACCTTGTGTAGTAGATCACAATAGAGACCTGACCTTGTGTAGTAGATCACAATAGAAACCTGACCTTGTGTCGAGATCACAATAGAGACCTGACCAATCTTATTCATATATCAACAACCTAACATCTCTCCTTGGGTCCAGATCTTACCATAGACATACAGCTCGGCTGTGTCACTACTGGCTGTGCCAGCGCTGTTCTTCGCCACACAGCGGACCGTCTCCACACCAGACCTCACACCTCTGATGACGAGGTTCCCCCCGTCCATCCAGATCGCAGACTCTGATTGGTCGTCTGTCCTGTCCCTCTTCAGAGGCCGGTCGTTGTGTAACCACTCGATGGTGGGCTTCGGCTTGCCCATGGCACGGCAGGAGAAGTGGGCCGTGTTGCCCAGGGACACCATCTTGGTAGAGGGGGAGTCTGTGAAGAAGGGGGCCTCCCCCCCCCGCATCACTGAACAGAAGAAAGGGAGATGAGATGAGTGAACGCTGTTGTACAACAGGTATCTAGAGATGCACCATCAGAACACACCATTCACACACTGGCAGCACCCGTCCGCTAGACGGACCCAGAAGATAGCCTGGTCCCTTGAGGACACACTTCATCACCCCGACCGGCGGGCCGTGTGCCGGGAGGTTCACACCTAGGGATTGTTTTCTCGCCTGCCTTTTTCATACATGATTGAATATCCGAGCAGTATCTCTCCATTTCCTGATCAGGGTCAGCACACATATGGTCAGCACACATCACAGCAGCAACAGGACTGTTTACAGTGCAGTTTTGTTCACTTTTTATATAACCGCTGACCGCCCCCCCGACGCCCTGACCCACTCCATTTCAGTGAGCGATGATGTCATCCAAAGATGACATCATCCGAAGATGACATCATCCAAAGATGACATCATCCACAGGAGTCAAGACACAAGACGAGGGGGGAGGGGTCATAAAGGTTATCTGCATGATGTAACACCTCATAGTACCAGACCTGAGATTGTCACTCACTAAAAAGTGATCTAAATATGATGTCATCACCGGTGATTTTGCTGTCATCGGTGTAATCAATATTGTTCATCGCTTCAATCAAACATTCGTCCATTCAGGACTTTCAGTCATTTTGTTTGCAATGAATCTGAACGTCTAAAATGTGTTGAAATCACCAGCGTGTGTAATGTGGTCATCACTGAGTGTTGACCACATTACACACATTCATAAAGAGTATATATACTGGATATACTGTACACAGAATAGAAAGGATTCACAATTCTCAGCACATGAACACAAACAAAGTCTACAGACCCTCTTTGTTCAGTTCAGCTTCCAGATGATCCAGGACTACGACCTTCTCACAGATCCAGAAGTTTAGTTTGTCACACCGTGCATCATACCAGCTGTCCCTCCATGTTGCTACACAGTCTGCTGCTCCATCATTTGGTTGACCTTCTCCCCAGGAACTGAAAAGCAGAAAGAATAGAAAGTGCAGCACAGTGTTGAGGTGATACCACTCTGTCACTCTCTGAGAAGAGATGCTGATGAATAGAGTCACCAGCCTTACCTTGAAGTCATGTTGGTACCATCCACCCACTTCCAGGTCCCCTCTGGGTCTCGGTCACTCAGTCCAATCCAGTGATAAGCCCCCAGTCTGTTAACAAACTCCTGTTTCAAATAGTAATAGTATCTGTTGTCATGACAACACAGCTGACTGAATGAAAAACCACACACACACACACACTCTGTTACCTGTTCTTCTCTGCTGTTGATAACTATCAGGTCTGCATCTCTTTGGAGACAGTAATCTCTACTGGCTGTCCAGTTCCTCTTAGTAGTAGAAATAAAGTAGAGTCTGTGGTTGAAATACAGCCAGCCTAGCCGTGTCAAATCACCTGTTGAATATAAAAGGAAACCGTAATAATCACAGAACTGGTTATCTTACTACATACCGCTGCAGGATAGAAACCTGACCTTAGTTGTTAGTAGATGTCAGTAAGTATATAAGTTACAGTAATGATCATGTCACACCATATGAGACCTTAAGGGCACTAGGACACCTCATAACTGGAGTATGAAAAAACCCAACATATTTTCTGTCTCACGATTCCTCCTCTGGACTTGCTCGTCCGATTGTTTGTCCGTTTGCTCTGTTAGCATGACAATATAAAATGTTAGGTGATAAGGCAGAGAGGATATTCAAATACAAACCACAAAAGCAGAAAGTATTTCTGAAAGGAAGTTTATTAACATGATTGATTTAATAACTTTCATAACATTTTTAAAACACTCACCAAGTGCATCCACTAAGCGCTGTCTCTCCTCCGTGCAAGGTGTCTCTGAGTCTAGGACAGGACAGAGGAGGACAGAAGAAATCAGCTCTACAACAGAACCACATCCTCTCTAAACATAACAGGACCCACAGCCATTTAAAACAAAGTCCATCCACCCTGAAAGAAAACGGGATTATTATGAACAAAGAGTTGAATTATCATCAGGGTTATCTGAACCTGAACTGTGTAAGTCTGCACTGCAGTCGTTATTGTTGTAATGTACCTATTATTATGTATTGTTACTATTACATATTATTATCATTATAATTATTATTGTAATTAATATTAGTAGTAGTAGTAGTATAATGTATTGTTACTATTATGTATTATTATTATTAGTAGTAGTATTATGTATTGTTAGTTACTATTAAATATGATTATCATTATAATTATTAGTGTCACGGGGCAATCGCACCGAGCACTATTGTTTTACTGTGGATTTGTTCTTATTATTCCTCTTCCGGACACATTCGATTCGCTACTAGGACAAATGATATATCAAAATGTGCTATTACGTTTCTTAAAATAATACAAATTTTTCGTGACGTAAGTCGCGAAAAACAGGGAAAAATTCCCATAGAGAATGAATGGGAGGAGGTAAAAAAACGAAGACTTTTCGTACTGCCTACTGCTGTCTGCTGCTCCGGCATACTTTCACCTAGAAACTCAATTTAACCTTTAAACAGTAGACACAAGTCTTGTGAATTTGGTGTATTATTCCACGTTTTGATACGTCATATCGTTTTTAATCAATCACTGATCAATGACCATGATCATTTTGGGAGAAATTATGAGATTATAATGGGTGTGTATTGCGAGGAATGTTCGTGTCAGAGTGCAGTTAGAGTGGGAGAGAGCTCAAAATAAATCCAGATTTTTTCTCTTTCCACGCTGCTCCTGGCCACAATTTACACTCTAGAGACACATGATTTTTTCCAGATTTGTAGACATACTTGTTCCGTGTCTCACAATGTGCTCAAAAAATCAGAGAGACTTACAGAATTTGAATTAGCAGCCTCTAAGTGCGGCCAGTCTGTCTCTTCTCCTCATTAACTCCGATACAAATATTTTCAGAGAGAAGCAGAACGGACCCCTGTTTTAAACTTGCAAGTGTGTCCACAATATTTACTGTAGAAACACTGTAGGAACACCAAATCGTTCAGGAAGTCCTTACAGTGATGATGGTCTCGTTTATTTTCTGATACGTGCTACCGTTTTGTCAGAATAAGCCCAAATGTGAGACCAGCGCAGAGGCAGAAAAGCGCTATTTTTCTCAACGTTTCTTTCAGCCTCAGCCTGGGGGCTATCGCGCGCAGGTGTGTGCGCGTGATCTAATTACGGTTGGTTAGTCAGTTTAACTGGCGCGAGGCTGTTGTCAGGCAAACTCTACAGATATCCGTCGTCTGATTGGACGGCGGATACAAGAGGACTCCTATAGGTCACCGCCGATCTGCTCTTCCCCGTTGATCACGGTACACAGGAAAACATTGCTTTATGATGGCGGCGGTACACGGGAAAGAGATGGCGGCGGTACACGGGAACTGCTTCTGGTAAGATTCGCCGTTTTGAATCTCAAATACAGGTCCACGGTGGTGTGTTAAAACCCACGCGCGCACACACACGCGTTTTTTTTTTTCTTTTTTCCAATAGCCCCGCTGTATATATCGACCCGGCTGAAACACGGGAGGACACGCTGTATTTATCAAAGCTTGGTCGCCGTGCTTAGGCTATAGCCACACTACTAGGTTTTGAATCTCAAATGGATGATTTGTTCATACACTTTTACACCAGTCAGCAAATATGCTACAGGTCCACAGTGGTGTGTTAAAACCCGCCGCACACACACACATGCGCGTTTTGTTTTTTGTTTTTTCCAATAGCCCCGCTGTATGTCGACCCGGCTGAAACACGGGAGGACACGCTATATTTATCAAATTGATTGGGTCTTATTAGTCATACGTACCATTTGTCATTTAATCCTTCTTGTGTGGGTACTCCTTTCCCATTGCCATGGTTTGCTCCGCGATGGATAATGCTCTCGGTACCGCTCCAATATGTCGCTGTATTTACTTTGCCATGACTCCGTGACGTAACTATTTATACTCGCGCTGGTGGCCGCGACAGTAGTTGCAGTCTTCTCCTGAACAGAGGTGACACCACCAACTTTGCTATTCCTCTACTAATACTGTACCCCATTAGACATTCAGTTAAGGTTTAGTTCACCGGGATGTCTCTCACTATACAGCATTATGTCTATTACTTTACATTGCTATTATTCTACATCACTGCCCCACCTGGTCAGCCATCAACATTCCTGTATGGCAGCAGTTCTCATATGAATAGTGTTGGTAAGCATCTATCTTAATAACTTCATGATTATCTTATATACTTTTATTTTGTAACTTAATCCCGCTTTGAGATAGATTTTCAGCCATGTAATTCCACTCGCCTTTGACCACAACAACAGTAGACAGCACTTACATAAAACCACGGTTTATTAGCGAAAAACTATAGGCCCACACCACACAATGAAATAGAACATATAATGAAAGAAGCCTTAGCAACAAAGCGCATTAAAATGTGCCTTCGAACTCGTCCATGTTCCTGTTTCCGCTTTGTCGCGCAGCGCTGAAAAAAAAAGAATAGAGGTGCGTGACACAGCGCGACCGGGCCAAAATCCTGTCGCGCCGGCGAAATCTACGTCATTTTGGCGTCACAATGTCGCGCGACAGCTTGGGAACGGCGAGTATACTGCGGCCTTTAAGTAAACACACCGCTGCCAAAATGTATCATAATGTTACTAGTATTAATTGTTTGAAATCTCTGAAGAATCTCATCATAATGTACACACTCACGTGGCACTTTTAAAATGTCCCCCCCGAGGGAATTTTCTAGTTATTATTGTTATTATTATTATTATTATTATTACTTTTCTTATTCTCATTCTCATTCTTCTTATTCTTATTCTTATTATCATTATTTTTATCATTATTATCATTATTATTTTTTAATTATTTTTTAATTTTTTTGTTATCTAGTAGTAGTAGTATTAATCTCATTCCTGTTATTACTATCATTATTATTATCATTACTATGATCATTATTATCATACAATTATCACAATTACCACCATTATTATTATTATTTTGAGTAGTAGTAATATTATTAGTTATATGAATTTACTATGATCATTATTATTTTATTATTATTAGCGTCATTATTATTATTATCATTATTATTATATTATCGTTGTTATTATTATTATTATATTATCATTATTGTTATTATCATTATTATTATTATTATTATTATTATTGTATTATCATTATTAATATTAATATTATTATCATCATCATCATCATCATCATTACTATTATTCTAGTGATGGTATGATTGAGACTCACAGAGGCGCAGGGAGATGTTGAGAGTGGCTTGTAGAATACACAGCAGTCCGAAGCTCAGAGTGACATAGCTGCATGGCTTTATAACTGTTCAGGGGTAGGAGACACACACACACACACACACACACACACACACACACACACACACACACACACACACACACACACACACACACACACACACACACACACACACACACACACACACACACACACAGCTATATGCATGGATCTGGTCAAGTAAAAGATAGAAAGAAATAAGAAACAACTAAGAACCTCTCATGACATTATCTGACATAGCAATGCTGTATTTCACTTATTTTAGTAGTAGAGTAGAAAGCCGAGAGCTGCCGTGGGTGGTGGGATATTTTTGTGGCCGTTTTGTCGTGATAACGAGATAATAATTGGTTATCTCGACATAACCAACTTGGTTTGGTCAACAAGTTCATACATTCATCAATAATCAGTTGTTCACGTTGTGCCATGATTGCTCTCCTCGTCTCTTCTCACCACTGCGGTAAAGTGATCCTCCGTTCACCAACACACTTGACCGCTGTTTCTCTCAGTCCGTATAATAGCCTATAGGCTGCAGATAAATTATTCATCTCTAGAAAAACGACTTGCTTTGGTCGTGATAAACCGAAAATTAAGTCATTATTACGACAAAACTTGGATGGTTATGATGACATGAAGAGCTAATGATGGCAGGATCATGACACAACCAAGTTGGCTTTGAGTTTGCTCAAATGAAACTAATCTGTAAATGTTGATCCAACTTTTACATGAGATAAATGATTTGGCTTAAAAAGTGCCGGTCCTCAGATGTGCATTTTAAAAACAAATCTTACAGTCAACTATAGAAATGTAAAAGATGGAAAATAAAAACCATCCAGGTACCAAGTATAAAATGCTGAATATGAATAATAGTATATTCCATAGAGCAGATCTGATGTGAAAGGGAACTCCCCCATCTTAGAATTAAATGGTCTCAGATCAATCTCAAAATGTGTTAAAATGCTGCTTTTACAGACAATATTAACAACATCATCTTCCAGGGGACAATCCCCCCGGACCGCCCTACATTGGTCGCTGCTAACAATGGTTTGTGATTCATGATATTTCAAGACAGCCAGGTAGGAATTCAGACACTGATATTTAGTTGATGTGTAAAATACTAAACTTGTTCTGCTTCCTTAAGCTACTCTGAACTTTGGCATTTTTTGTAGCTCCTCAATATTGACTGATGACATACATGTATATTTTGATGACCATGTGTCACATTATTAACTTATTTTATTACTGATTGTTGATGTATTTTAAGTCCTCTAAAAGGGTCTTACCAGATCTTCTCTTCCTGGTCACCTTGGTGTGGAAAGACATGTCCTCATGTTCCTCAGTGAGTCCAGAGTCCAGTTCATGGATGGTGGCCATGGTTCCTCTCTGGACAGCTTCCACTGCTTTCATGCTTCAGCTCTGCTATATGAGCTGGAAAACACATCACATGGTTTAATTCTGACCAATCATCTGCTTTCATTCTGAACCATCACTGTCACCACACAGTTTTCTTCTCCTTTTATCAGATGCCATCATTTTATACACACACACACACACACACTAACACACACACACATACCATTTTTTTCCCATATGATATAAAGATATAGACGATACGTGATATATATACAATATACATCACATATAAAGATACAACATATATCATATAAAGTTACAACATATATCATATAAAGATACAACATAGGGGGAACATAGTCAGGGGCGGCAGTACCTCAGTAGGTAGAGCGGTTGGACAGGAGGGGGTCGTCCACTAACCGCAGGGTCGGTGGTTCAACTGTTTGCATGTCGAAGTGTCCTTGAGCAAGACCCTGAACCCCAACTTGCTCCCCGGGTGCTAATCATAGCAGCCCACTGCTCCTATGCACAGTAGGATGAGAACAAAATTCGTTCCCAAACATGGGAATGACAAATGAAGACCGAAAGGTCCCATTAAAAGATACAACATACAGTATATCAGATAAAGATACAACATATCATATAAAGATATATCATATAAAGATACAACATATATCAATATATAGTTTTTTGTTGAGCGACGAGACCAACTGTGCGTTCACACCAGAAGCGTCTTGAGCGACCAAATCGCCGGAAGTCATTCACTTTCTATGGGCAAGAGCGTCCAAAGCGTCACAAGCGACCAACGCTACCAGCGTCAAAAGTTGAGCGTCCAGAGCGTCCAAAAAAAGTTGAAGACAGTTTAACTTTATGCAAATTACTATGACGCGTTTCAGCGGCAAAAACTAACAGCCAATCTGAATGTAGACGCTCTCCGCTTGTGTGGGTCCCAGGGAACACCGGCACTTTGGTTCCTACTGTACTTTGTTGGTTCCTACTGTAAAATGTCGACGGAAAAGTTAATGGCGGCTGTGGCTGGGCACCCGGTGTTGTACGATCCAAGCCTTTTTTATTTCAGAGACAATACCGTAATAATCAGCTTAAATATCATTTTTACAAGCACAGGCACGAAGCGGGCTGCCTATTAACGGCATGGACCAAGCGGTTCTGGACCAGGAAGGAGACATTGAACACTTAATCGTATTTACCGTATAACTGCACACAACTGTATTTAAAAGCAACCAAATGGAAAACATGTTTGTATTTTGGTGTCCGGTGCGTGTGGATGTGCTCCTCCGGCGGAGCGGTTCATGTTAATAGCGGAGTCCGGGAGGGTTCACCTTCACGGCGTAGTTACGAGGGATGTGCGACTATCGTTTATCAAACAAGCAAAACCGTCTCTGCAATATATGGCCAAAGTGTATGGAGTTCACTCTTTGATATGGCTGTCTAAAAGCATACGGCTCCTTTAAATGCGTCTGCATAATTTAATTGTACGTCATTGAGCGTCTATTCGCAGCGAATCTTTATGAGCGACCAAAGCGTCTTTGCAGCGCAAGACGCTTCTGGTGTGAACGCACAGCAACAGCGTCACTTTCATCTGATTGGCTGGAATTTGTTGAACCATGTAAGGCCATTTATGGAAATCAATGAAGTAAAAGTCCCTCCCCCAGGCACTGATTGGTCCTTCCACTCTTTGGGTTTTGAAAGTTGGTCTTCAACAGGAGCGAGACTAGACTGATCTTCAGTGGGAAACTGAAACGTGACCTCACTGCCTCCACTGTATCCTAGAAGGTAGTGGACATGTCTAGGAGTGGTCAAGCTGTATACTAGAAGGTAGTGGACATGTCTAGGAGTGGTCAAGCTGTATACTAGAAGGTAGTGGACATGTCTTGGAGGGGTCAAGCTGTATACTAGAAGGTAGTGGACATGTCTAGGAGTGGTCAAGCTGTATACTAGAAGGTAGTGGACATGTCTAGGAGTGGTCAAGCTGTACACTAGAAGGTAGTGGACATGTCTAGGAGTGGTCAAGCTGTATACTAGAAGGTAGTGGACATGTCTAGGAGTGGTCAAGCTGTATACTAGAAGGTAGTGGACATGTCTAGGAGTGGTCAAGCTGTATACTAGAAGGTAGTGGACATGTCTAGGAGTGGTCAAGCTGTATCCTAGAAGGTAGTGGACATGTCTAGGAGTGGTCAAGCTGTATACTAGAAGGTAGTGGACATGTCTAGGAGTGGTCAAGCTGTATACTAGAAGGTAGTGGACATGTCTAGGAGTGGTCAAGCTGTATACTAGAAGGTAGTGGACATGTCTAGGAGTGGTCAAGCTGTATACTAGAAGGTAGTGGACATGTCTAGGAGTGGTCAAGCTGTATACTAGAAGGTAGTGGACATGTCTAGGAGTGGTCAAGCTGTATACTAGAAGGCAGTGTTGTAGTCGAGTCACTGTGCCTCGAGTCCGAGTCCAGGCTAGAGTCTCCAGTGTCCGAGTCCGAGTCAAGTCCAAGTCATTAAAAAAAGTCCGAGTCGAGTCCACTACTCATACGAGTCAAGTCCGAGTATAGTCCCTATTGATCCACATCGAGTCCAAGTCGAGTTCGAGTTGAGTCTGAGTCAGCACTAAAGTAAGCATACATGTTGTTACACTTAAAAAAACATAACTGTTGCGCCGCAGCTCATAGGCGCGTCCCAATGGCGGCAGCTATGAACTTTCATATGTATTTTACTGTTTTTAACTTACTCTAGTGCTCATACCTACTGTCCTGTCCTCTTAATAATAACTCAGAAATGCAACTCTAATGTGCTTTATTTGCACATACATAACCATGTCTTATGAATAGCTTATGCTATTCATGATAGAAGACATGGTTATGAGCCACGGCCGGTCCGCGGTCCACCTCCGTAGCGGATCCAACGCGGCGTGCACAGACATCCCAAGTCTCCCGGAAGTTCCGGTGTTACACCGAATTCTGCGACCCACCGAAATATGTGACCCCAGGGGGCGCTGTTGCACATTTTCTGCAACATGCACGAGTTTGAAGCGTAGACAGGCATGAAGTCGTTCACGGGCGGAAACATGCACGAGCTTAAAGGGTATCGTCATCGATCACTCGGAATGGGTATATTCGTTTTGTGACACCGGGCAATACTTTCTTTCTTGATAGCATCTTACTGACTGTAGCGTCTTATGCCTGTCTACGCTTCAAACTGTGCATGTTGCAGAAAATGTGCAACAGCGCCCCCTGGGGTCACATATTTCGGTGGGTCGCAGAATTCGGTGTAACACCAGGAGTCTCCCGCAAATTAATAGCGTCTCCCTGATGCAAGGAAATCATATACAATCTCCCGGAAATCCGACCAAGCCAGCGAGAAAGACTTTTTTCTATGCCTATGGAGAAAGAGAAGCGCAAGAGAGCACTTGGTAGAGAGATACGTGCTGCGTGTGTGACAGAGTGTGAATGGAACCCTGTGATTGGCCGCTCTTACTGACAGCTGACCAATCGAGTCGCGGTTTAGCTCAGCATTCCACTCGAATGTATCGCCCGCTCAGGAATACTGCAGTCTGTCTCCCAGAGCTGAAGCTATGTTGATCACTCTTATGCTATTGAAGTTGAATCGCCTTTGTCTTTAATGTTCTATAGTAACCATGTCAAATCTTATGTTACTGAAACTTGATTGTCTTCCTCAATTGTAAGTCGCTTTGGATAAAAGCATCTGCTAAATGTAATGTAAAAAAAATGTAATGTCATGGCAAATGCAGAGCGCCCTAAAAAGCGAAAATATAAAACTAATTTTACTTCAGACTATACTAAGGTTTATCCCTGTATAATTTCAGTTAGAAATAATGATAGTCTGGCACGCTGCACTGTTTGCAACAGTGACTTCAACATTTCCTATGGTGGTTTAAGTGATTGCAAAAGGCATGTTGAGGTGAGTTTAAAAACGTGTGTAAGTGTTGTAATTGTGTGTTGCCGTTTTCACACCTAGCGTTTTTTGTGATAAGGAAAAGTTGAGCCGATCGTTATTTCGATTAAAAAATAAGTGCATGCGTGCATGTGTGTGTGTGCAAGGATGGATTACTGCAACCAGGCCCAGGGGCCCTGAATCCCAAGCCTTTGCATGAAGTCACCCCCTCAATATCAGCAAATCAGGATGTAGGCTATGAATCTGATTGAATTTAGGTACTGGCCATCCCCAAAATGCACCAGAAAACAGGAAATCACATCAACCAAATTCAAAATTTTCTGGGGGAGGACCCCCAGATCCCCCCAACCCCTGTATACAACAATGAGCAGGGGGCCCTTTATACATCTGGGCCCAGGGCCCCTAAAGTTCTTGTGTGTGTGTGTGTGTGTGTGTGTGTGTGTGTGTGTGTGTGTGTGGTGGGGCGAGGCGGGAGTAGGTTTGGGTTGGGTTGGGTTGGCAAGGGGGGGGGGGGGGCGCGGTCGGAAGCTCCCTGAAATGAGTTTTTGCAACTTGGGAACCCTGCGTGCAAGTGGACCCGATGCGGTCCGTTTCGCGGATCCATTCCGAAAGCCGCGATACTCCGCGGCGGATTTGCTGTGTGGGTTATTTATGTAGTTACGTAATTACGTTACGTTAGTTATGTTATTAACTTAGTTACGTGTGATGTATGACATGAAGCAGTAACATTACGTTGCACTAATCATATACCAAATTATAGAATAATGGCATATTACAATTATAGCCTAATGACATTAAAAAAAAGTCAAGTCCTCGTCTTAATTCCCCTTCTGAGTCCCTAATGCACGAGTCCGAGTCAAGTTCGAGTCATTCAGTGCTCGAGGTCAAGTCACGAGTCTCTAAATTTAGCTCACGAGTCGGACTCGAGTCCGAGTCCCGGACTCGAGTACTACAACACTGCTAGAAGGTAGTGGACATGTCTAGGAGTGGTCAAGCTGTATACTAGAAGGTAGTGGACATGTCTAGGAGTGGTCAAACTGTATACTAGAAGGTAGTGGACATGTCTAGGAGTGGTCAAGCTGTATACTAGAAGGTAGTGGACATGTCTAGGAGTGGTCAAGCTGTATACTAGAAGGTAGTGGACATGTCTAGGAGTGGTCAAGCTGTATCCTAGAAGGTAGTGGACATGTCTAGGAGTGGTCAAGCTGTATAGTAGAAGGTAGTGGACATGTCTAGGAGTGGTCAAGCTGTATACTAGAAGGTAGTGGACATGTCTAGGAGTGGTCAAGCTGACCTTGTGGTCTTCTGTCCCCAGACGCCGTCCCGTAGTCCGGTGTCAACGTAACGTCTGTGAGCAGCGAGAGCTGCACCCTGCTGTGTGTTGTGGACAAACTGAGTGGAGCGACTCTGTCCTGGTATAAAGGAGAGTCCAGAACCAGACCAGCACCTCGCTCTGTCTGTTGTACTAACTTTACCATAGACAGCTGCTCAGGGTTACACATATAAAGACTACATAGATATGTCTCAGCTACAACACCATGAACATTATTGTGGATCTCACAAAATGATTTCTCCCTTTATGTACTCTTTATTTCTTTTTTATGTTTAAATTTCTCTCGAGACCAACAGCGTGAGAGAGGAGGACAAACTATGAATTTGAGATCTGCAGCAAGAGGGTTTCGAGAGTTTCCTGTCAGCAGCGGCTTGACACTCGACTTGACTCTTGAACTTCACGTGTATCGTGTACATCTCACAGGATGTTTCCTCACACGCAGGAGCTTCTGTTTCACAAGAATTAAGATAGAAGTAAACAAGAAGTAATGCAACATCTTATCTTCGTTGTGTGGGTGTGTGTGTGTGTGTGCGTATGTTTGTGTGCGTGCGTGTGTGTGTGTGCGTGTCTGTTTGTGTGTATGTAGTCTCTTAGGTTTTTTCTATGTCATCAGAATCATTTTTTAGATGTTAGTTTAATATCTTCTTAGGCGCCCGTCTCAGAGCTGATGGCCCTACACCTGGTTCTGTACACCTGGTTCTGTACACCTGGTTCTGTTCGGGGAAACTCTAGGAGTTAAATTAAAGATTAAAGTCGTGAGTCAGTAGGATATCAGGGTTATACCATGGTAACAGTCAGTAGGATATCAGGGTTACACCATGGTAACAGTCAGTAGGATATCAGGGTTATACCATGGTAACAGTCAGTAGGATATCAGGGTTACACCATGGTAACAGTCAGTAGGATATCAGGGTTATACCATGGTAACAGTCAGTAGCATATCAGGGTTACACCATGGTAACAGTCAGTAGGATATCAGGGTTATACCATGGTAACAGTCAGTAGGATATCAGGGTTATACCATGGCAACAGTCAGTAGGATATCAGGGTTACACCATGGTAACAGTCAGTAGGATATCAGGGTTATACCATGGTAACAGTCAGTAGGATATCAGGGTTATACCATGGTAACATTCAGTAGGATATCTGGGTTACACCATGGTAACAGTCAGTAGGATATCAGGGTTATACCATGGTAACAGTCAGTAGGATATCAGGGTTACACCATGGTAACAGTCAGTAGGATATCAGGGTTACACCATGGTAACAGTCAGTAGGATATCAGGGTTACACCATGGTAACAGTCAGTAGGATATCAGGGTTATACCATAGTAACAGTCAGTAGGATATCAGGGTTATACCATGGTAACAGTCAGTAGGATATCAGGGTTATACCATGGTAACAGTCAGTAGGATATCAGGGTTACACCATGGTAACAGTCAGTAGGATATATGGGTTATACCATGGTAACAGTCAGTAGGATATCAGGGTTACACCATGGTAACAGTCAGTAGGATATCAGGGTTATACCATGGTAACAGTCAGTAGGATATCAGGGTTATACCATGGTAACATTCAGTAGGATATCAGGGTTACACCATGGTAACAGTCAGTAGGATATCAGGGTTATACCATGGTAACAGTCAGTAGGATATCAGGGTTATACCATGGTAACAGTCAGTAGGATATCAGGGTTATACCATGGTAACAGTCAGTAGGATATCAGGGTTATACCATGGTAACAGTCAGTAGGATATCAGGGTTATACCATGGTAACAGTCAGTAGGATATATGGGCTATACCATGGTAACAGTCAGTAGGATATCAGGGTTACGGTAACAGTCAGTAGGATATCAGGGTTACACCATGGTAACAGTCAGTAGGATATCAGGGTTATACCATGGTAACAGTCAGTAGGATATCAGGGTTATACCATGGTAACAGTCAGTAGGATATCAGGGTTATACCATGGTAACAGTCAGTAGGATATCAGGATGTCATATTTCTCGCCTTAAACTGCTCAACTGCCCCCCTGGTGTTCACCTCACATATTCAGCCCAGTATCGTATCTTCTGATGAGAACAGGTTTGGTAAAACACACACACACACACACACACACACACACACACACACAGGCTGTGATGTTAACTTGTTCTGTGAAGCAACTTGTAATCTTGTATAAGAAGTATTCTTCAGTACAAGAGTGTATTTTGACCCCTGACCCTTTTTAATAAACACCCCTGCAACTCTCAAAACTTCTCAAAGCGCAGGCAGCAGGTGACCGGGTCGCCCTATCAGCCAATCAGAGGTGATGCATGCAACAACATGTGTTTAACCTGGAGAGGGAATCATCTAATGCAAACCAATGTACAGATTGTGTTGGGGTCTGGTTCTCCTCTCAGGAGAAGTGGTGTTGGGGTCTGGTTCTCCTCTCAGGAGAAGTGGTGTTGGGGTCTGGTTCTCCTCTCGGGAGAAGTGGTGTTGGGGTCTGGTTCTCCTCTCAGGAGAAGTGGTGTTGGAGTCTGGTTCTCCTCTAAGGAGAAGTGGTGTTGGGGTCTGGTTCTCCTCTAAGGAGAAGTGGTGTTGGGGTCTGGTTCTCCTCAGGAGAAGTGATGTTGGGGTCTGGTTCTCCTCTCAGGAGAAAGGGTTTTGGGGTCTGGTTCTCCTCTCAGGAGAAGTGGTGTTGGGGTCTGGTTCTCCTCTCAGGAGAAGTGGTTTTGGGGTCTGGTTCTCCTCTCAGGAGAAGTGGTGTTGGGGTCTGGTTCTCCTCTCGGGAGAAGTGGTGTTGGGGTCTGGTTCTCCTCTCGGGAGAAGTGGTGTTGGGGTCTGGTTCTCCTCTCGGGAGAAGTGGTGTTGGGGTCTGGTTCTCCTCTCAGGAGAAGTAGTGTTCTCAGGGACTGTGTGAAGGGGGACCCGTGTGAAGGGGGACCCGCCGGGCTCAGGGACTGTGTGAAGGGGGACCCGCCGGGCTCAGGGACTGTGTGAAGGGGGACCCGCCGGGCTCAGGGACTGTGTGAAGGGGGACCCATGTGAAGGGGGACCCGCCGGGCTCAGGGACTGTGTGAAGGGGGACCCGCCGGACTCGGGGACTGTGTGAAGGGGGACCCACAGGCTCAGGGACTGTGGGAAGGGGGACCCGCCGGGCTCAGGGACTGTGTGAAGGGGGACCCGCCGGACTCGGGGACTGTGTGAAGGGGGACCCACGGGCTCAGGGACTGTGGGAAGGGGGACCCGCCGGGCTCAGGGACTGTGGGAAGGGGGACCCATGTGAAGGGGGACCCCGCCGGGCTCAGGGGACTGTGTGAAGGGGGACCCACGGGCTCAGGGACTGTGTGAAGAGGGACCCGCCGGGCTCAGGGACTGTGGGAAGGGGGACCCATGTGAAGGGGGACCCGCCGGGCTCAGGGACTGTGTGAAGGGGGACCCGCCGGGCTCAGGGACTGTGTGAAGGGGGACCCGCCGGGCTCAGGGACTGTGGGAAGGGGGGACCCATGTGAAGGGGGACCCGCCGGGCTCAGGGACTGTGTGAAGGGGGACCCGCCGGGCTCAGGGACTGTGTGAAGGGGGACCCGCCGGGCTCAGGGACTGTGTGAAGGGGGACCCACAAGGCTCAGGGACTGTGTGAAGGGGGACCCGTGTGAAGGGGGACCCGTGTGAAGGGGGACCCCACAGGCTCAGGGACTGTGTGAAGGGGGCCCGTGATGAAGGGGGACCC
>JAOPHQ010005825.1:40000-41006 GCA_030340625.1 Merluccius polli | reverse complement strand
TCTGTACTGTCTAACCCCTACCCCTTCATCACATGTATCTGTACTGTCTAAACCCCTACCTTCCTTCATCACATGTATCTGTACTGTGTAACCCCTACCTGCTCATCACATGTCTGTACTGTCTAACCCCTACCTGCTCCTTCATCACATGTATCTGTACTGTCTAACCCCTACCTGCTCCTTCATCACTATGTATCTGTACTGTCTAACCCCTACCTGCCCTTCATCACATGTGTCTGTACTGTCTAACCCCTACCTGCTCCTTCATCACATGTATATACTGTCTAGCCCCTACCTGCTCCTTAAGATATGAGGCCGTTTGTCCAAGCCATGTTGTGTTCCTCTGTTATTGCATGAGGAGCCACTAGGGGGCGGTGGATCCACTCGGTGCAGTTCACCTCCTGGCCACCAGGTGAGGACGAAGGAGACGCAGGTGTGTGTGGTGGAGGTGTGGCTGAAGAGCCTTTGGTGCTCACACACACACACACACACACACACACACACACACACACACACACACCACACACACACACACACACACACACACACACACACAGGGTTTGCCTTTACACAACACATTATGTTACATTATGTGTCAGATAGCTTGGAAGCCGTTTGCTTTGGGAGGAGGGCTGAACAATGGAAATATTATTGACATCCGAATCGCAGGAGCTGTAATTATTTGATAAGGGTGAAATGTGTAAATGTAAATGTTTAACCCCATTATTAATAATCACATGTGATTTTTTGACCATATCAGCTCAGTAGCGTATAGGCGGAAATTGTATTTAATTAACCATTACAGTTTTTTTCAATCGCTAACAAGCGCTTACCCATACTTCAGATACTTTTTCTAAACTCTTAACACAGACTCACACCTACAAAACAAAATTGGCCAAATGGATAATTTTCTTCTCAAAAACACATTTTGTTAAATATATACTAACTCTTCATTTCAAAATAGAACACATCTTTCTCTGCACACACTAACTTTACCAAAACACTG
>JAOPHQ010005825.1:0-35000 GCA_030340625.1 Merluccius polli | reverse complement strand
CAAGTCATCTTCCTCGTCTCCAAACAATACTTCACTCCCCTCCTCTCTCTCGTCACTCCGTCGGCTCCTTCTGGTAACACGGAGGACATAAAGGTAGGCTTCCTACTATATCTACACTTTACTATTGTTCTTCATATACCACCTCTATCTCCTAATATTAAAGTACTAACATATTAATGAACTGAAACGTCCTTAATCCACTGAACAACAAAGACGGCTGACTTCCTCATACGTTTACGACTCGCTTATAACTCTCTTTGGAGATTTTAACTGCACACACGACAACAACATTGAGGAAAGTATTTCATATTTATTTCAATAAAAACAACGGCCCTAAACATATCCCAACAGTTCGCCATCTGGTTCTGTTTTTTTACTTTCACTTCCACAGCCTTTCAACACGGAAATAACGGTCGTGTTGAGCAGACTTTATACTTTTACTGTCTAATATTCTCCATATACTCTCTATGTGGACACTTAGAGGCCTTATATTAGCAGACTCCAACATTCAGCTGCTTTCTCTTGTTTTAAACACTAAACGTTGACTTCCTCACTCTTTAACCCTTTCAACTCTTTTACGTCCGTTAGTTTCCAACCTTTTAGAAATGCTGTTGAGTTTCTGTAGAGATGTGACTTCTGTCTTTTGGAGATCCCAGAGCCGCATTACATTTATTATAGCGTCCTGTTATTACCAGGAAGCACTTTACTCTACACAGCTGTGTGTGTGTGTGTGTGTGTGTGTGATTGTCCCCCCACTATAGTGTGTGTGTCCAGGTGTCCAGTCTGCTATGGATGAGGAGACAGAGGAGGGGGGTCCTCCCTCTAAAACCACTCTGTCTGGGGAACATGGCCGCCACAGCAGAGCTAAGAGGAGGAAGAAGGAGAAGAGGTAAGAAGATGATCTCTGACTGTCTGTGGCTGTTGTCCATCTCAGAGCTCAGCAGTGATATATCATCACACCATCATTAGTCTGAGTACAATCTGTGTGTGTGTTGTGTTGAAGCCCAGAGCAGCAGGAGAGAGCAGACTCCCCTGGACCCAGCTGTGTCTCCATGAAGAGTGACTGGTCTATGAGGGAACCTTTTAACTTTAAAGATGGAAATCAGTCTGTTAAGAAGAGGTAAGGATTTATCAGAGATTATAAAGATACAGTATCTATCCAATGTCCATAAATCCTGCTTCTTGTATTTCTAGAAGAGTCCAGCAGGAGAGAGCAGACTCCCCTGGACCCAGCTGTGTCTCCATGAAGAGTGACTGGTCTATGGATAAACCTCTTGTTCAGTTTAAAGATGGAAATCAGTCTGTTGAGAAGAGGTAAGGATTAGTTAGAGATGATGAAATACAATAATCGAATGTCCTATCTCTATACTATCTATCTATGTTAAACCTGCTCACACAGGTGTTTGAATTAAATACTTTCCCAGAAAGCGATATGATATAAATATATATTATCATTACAAACTAAAATATTGCCACTAATACAATTGGAAACTTTGACATGCCGATCACCGGGCCTTCACCATAAAATAAATAATAAACCGAGCCCACACACACACACACACACACACACACACACACACACACACACACCGCTATCAGATAGCTACCCTACCAAAACCCTTCCAAACCATTAACCCCCTGCTTGCCACAACATCTTATTTCTATGGCCGCAACTGACTAGTGGGAGCATCACCATGGAAATAAGATATTATGGAGAACCCTAGAACATTTAATAAATATTATTATTATTATTATTATTATTATTATTATTAGGCCTTTTACAACCAGTTAGTTTGAAGTCTATCAGATTCTCATACTGGACAGCAGGTGACTTTTCCTAAAAATTAAACAAAGCATTCAAATCGTGAATTGAGATTCGAACACCGAGCAAATGAACTTATATCAGAATATTGAAATAGTCGGCTCAGCCCTATGAATCATCTCCTCAATTTAAAGATGGACGCCCCTCGAGTAAGAAGAGGGAGGAGCTTCAAACAGATCAGAAAACAGACCAGAACATCAGACTGTACTTATCAGACGAATACAAGTCAGGGGCAACTAAATAGTTCTGGACCTTAAGACTCCCCATTAAGCAGTATTTACAAGTGTGTGTGTGTGTGTGTGTGTGTTCTCCACAGACAACACCAGGAGAGGTCAAAGGTTACCAGTGCTCAGTCTGTACAGCAGCATCAAACAGAGCTGATCCAGGTGTGTAAAGGTCCAACAAGACATTTGACTCCAGCTCTACATTAGAAAGCATCTCTTGTGATGGTCTCCAGGCTTCCCTCTGTAGACCAGCGGGACGTGAATCTAGGACAGATGCTTCTGATGTCCTCAGTGAGTTCAGAGTCAAGTTCTCATTGATGTTTGTTCTGCTCCAGAGGGCTGAGGAGGACGCACACACTTTTCTAGACAAGGAGCTGAAGAAGCTCTGGAGGGCTCTCTTCCCAGATTACCCACAATGCTCAGAGAGTCAGAGGGAGGAGGACAAGGAGGTGTTGGATGGTGAGGAAGAGGAGCAGAGGAGGCGCGCCATAGAGGGAGTGGTAGACATCACAGTGCTCTGCCTGAAGCAGTTGAAGCAGGAGGAGCTGGCCGACTTTCTGCAGAGCAGTAAGAGACTCTTATTTTGAAACAAATCAGCAAAACTCTTATGTTGAAAAAAAAAACAGTAATAGACTCATATTTTCACAGCTTAAATATAAAGCACAGACTAAATGACATAATGGGGGATATGTTTCTATCAAACTTTAGATTCAAAACTGTACACACCTTTGGATCTGATCTGGTGATGTTGCTAAAACACTGATCATTCTTTGATTGATTACTCGTTTAGTAAAGCAACAAGTTGGAGCCGCTCACATTAACATCCTGACTGATGACTTCTGTTGTTTCTTCATTCAGAACATTTTGCTGTCATGTGCCAACATGAACTCAAGTCTCATCTGAGGGAGAAGACCCAGCGTGTGTTTGAAGGAGTCCCTAAAGCAGGACAAGCAACAGATCTGAATGAGATCTACACAGAGATCTTCATCACAGAGGGGACACAGTGGAGACGTCAACCAGGAACATGAGGTCAGACTGATTGAAAACAGCTTCCAGGAAACCAGCCAAGGAGGAAACACCAATCAAATGTGAAGACATCTTGAAACCCTTACCTGGACAGGATCAACCAATCAGAACGATAATGACAACTGGAGTGGCCGGCATCGGTAAAACCATCTTAACACACAAGTTCACTCTGGACTGGGCTGAAGGCAAAGCCAACCAGGACATACACTTCACATTTCCCTTCACTTTCAGAGAGCTGAATTTACTGAAAGGGAAAGAGTTCAGCTTGGTGGGACTTCTTCATCACTTCTTTATTGACACCAAAGAAGCAGGAATCTGCAGATACGACCGGTTCCAAGTTGTCTTCATCTTGGATGGTCTGGATGAGTGTCGACTTCCTCTGGACTTCCAGAACAACCGGATCTGGACTGATGTCACAGCGCCGACCTCGGTGGACGTGCTGCTGACAAACCTCATCAGGGGCGACCTGCTTCCCTCCGCTCGCATCTGGATAACCACACGCCCTGCGGCAGCCAATCAGATCCCTGCTGAGTGTGTTGGCATGGTGACAGAGGTGAGAGGGTTCACCGACCCACAGAAGGAGGAGTACTTCAGGAAGAGATTCAGTGATAAGACGCTGGCCAGAAAAATCATCTCCCATGTCAAGAAATCTCGAAGCCTCCACATCATGTGTCACATCCCAGTCTTCTGTTGGATCTCTGCTACAGTTCTGGAGGACTTCTTCACAACATCCCAGAGTGGAGAAGAGATGCCCAACACTGTGACTCAGATGTACATCCACTTCCTGAGGGTTCAGGCCATACAGGGGGACAGGAAGTATCATGGGAGAGCTGAAACAGATCCACACTGGAGCTCAGAGAGCAAGGAGATCATTGTTTCTCTGGGAAAACTGGCTTTTAACCAGCTGGAGAAAGGCAACCTGATCTTCTACGAGGCCGACCTGGCAGAGTGTGGCATCGATATCAGAGCCGCCTCAGTGTACTCAGGAGTGTTCACCCAGATCTTTAAAGAGGAGTGTGGGCTGTACCAGGACAAGGTCTTCTGCTTTGTCCATCTGAGCTTTCAGGAGTTTCTGGCTGCCCTTCATGTCTTTCTGTCCTTCAGAAACACTGGTGTCAACCTACTCTCAGAAGAACAACCAACCTCTGAGGAAAATGAATTCCTCCTCTACCAGGGTGCTGTGGACAAGGCCTTACTGAGTGAGAACGGACACCTGGACTTGTTCCTCCGCTTCCTCCTGGGCCTCTCTCTGGAGACCAATCAGATTCTCCGAAGTGGTTTACTGGGACAGAGAGGCAGTAGCTCACAGACCAGTCAGAGAACAGTCGGCTACATCAAGAAGAAGATAGATGGAGATCTCTCCCCAGAGAGAAGCATCAATCTGTTCCACTGTCTGAATGAGCTGAACGACCGTTCTCTAGTGGAGGATATCCAACAGAACCTGTGGTCAGGACGTCTCTCCAGAGCATTTCTCTCCCCTGCTCAGTGGTCAGCTCTGGTCTTCATCTTACTGACATCAGAAGAGGAGCTGGACGTGTTTGACCTGAATAAATACTCTGCTTCAGAGGAGGGTCTTCTGAGGCTGCTGCCAGTGGTCAAAGCCTCCAAAACATCTCTGTAGGTTCACTAATAACAATAATTAACTATCATCTGTTTTGTATTTGAAAGTCAAATCCATGACATGGTGTGTTCAGTAAGATTACATTAAATAACAGTTTACTGGACATTACAGGGTCTACATGTAGGAGTTGATTTAAATGAATGCAGAAGTGAGAATTTATGTTAATTATTTAGCTTTGCTTTATACAAATGTATATGTTGAACATTTGAAAAGCGTAGGAATCTAACATGTTTGTATCTATGTTCAATAAAGGCTGAATGGCTGTAATCTGTCAGAGAGATGCTGTGAAGCTCTGGCCTCAGTTCTCAGCTCCACCTCCTCTAGTCTGAGAGAGCTGGACCTGAGTACCAATGATCTGCAGGATTCAGGAGTGAAGCTGCTCTCTGCTGGACTGGGGAGTCCACACTGTACACTGGAGACTCTCAGGTCAGTTGGACTCAATGTGATAAATGTAATACCTAAATGTGTGCTTCAGTATTAATTCATGGTATAAACATATTTCTATGAAGACTGTTCTTAAATATTGTGTTTTACAATGTGTTTTTAAAAGTGATTAGAAGCAAAACTATTTCCAGTTTTGCATGATGTATAAAACATATTTCTGTAATTTCTATGAAACCTATAATAATTAATGTTTGTATCTATTGTTCATTAAAGGCTGAATGGCTGTCATCTGTCAGAGAGATGCTGTGAAGCTCTGGCCTCAGTTCTCAGCTCCACCTCCTCTAGTCTGAGAGAGCTGGACCTGAGTACCAATGATCTGCAGGATTCAGGAGTGGAGCTGCTCTCTGCTGGACTGGGGAGTCCACACTGTAGACTGGAGACTCTCAGGTCAGTTGGACTCAACGTGATAAATGTAATGCTCCAGTATTGAGTCATGTTATATCAATATTTTTTATTAAGAGTTTTCTTCAATACTTGATTGTAATCTTTGTTTTTCAAGTGATTAGTAGCTACACTATTTGCAGTTTTGCATGATGTATAAAATATATTTCTGTGATTTCCATGAAACCTATAATACTTAATGTTTGTATCTATTGTTCAATAAAGGCTGAATGGCTGTAATCTGTCAGAGAGATGCTGTGAAGCTCTGGCCTCAGTTCTCAGCTCCAACTCCTCTAGTCTGAGAGAGCTGGACCTGAGTACCAATGATCTGCAGGATTCAGGAGTGGAGCTGCTCTCTGCTGGACTGGGGAGTCCACACTGTAGACTGGAGACTCTCAGGTCAGTTGGACTCAATGTGCAAACAGTCCCACCACAAGGCTCCTCATCAGAAGACATCTAACAGATTTACATCCAATAAAGTTAGAAATCATTCGTAAGAATAATTGTGTGTGTGTGTGTGTGTGTGTGTGTGTGTAGCTTGTCTGGCTGCATGGTCACACAGGAAGGCTGTGCTTCTCTGGCCTCAGCTCTGAGCTCCAACCCCTCCCATCTGAGAGAGCTGGACCTGAGCTACAATCACCCTGCAGGAGACTCTCTGCTCTCTGCTGGACTGGAGGATCCAGGCTGGAGACTGGACACTCTCAGGTATGGAGAGGACAGCTCACCACTCAGTGAGACAATCCCTACAAGGATTCAGCCGCCTGCTAGATGAAGTGTAACTGTAACTCATGTTGTGTAGAAAGTGATGATCCAGCAGATGATGAAGGTGAATGTTTCCATGTTTAAAGCCAACATGCTGCTCTCACTGTGTTTCCCCCCCAGTGTGGAGCATGGTGGAGTGGGGAGGCTGAGACCAGGTGTACAGAAGTGTAAGTGTCTGTTTAGTTTGATTCATCACAACACACACTCACTATTTAGATGGACACTTCACTGATGAAGAGTCATTTATTTTGATGACAAATCATTTATTTTAGGACACTTCTTGTCAACAAAGTATTTCATTTAAGTAATGCTCATTGGAAGACATGGGAACATTAACCAAACATCTTCAGAGAGACAATGGGTGGACATGTATGGAGTCAGAATAGTGTCATAATTCAAACCTGAAAAAAAAAGGTTTCAAAGGCTTGTAAGTCTGTGTTTGAAAACTCAACACCTTGTAAAAAAGGTTTTGCACCACTGAAAAAAGAGATTATAGCCTGAAAAAAAAAAGTCAAACATCTGCAAACATGATTTTGTGTTCTATTTTATCTTCTTCATCATTTTCACCAACACATTTTCAAAGCTAAAATGTTTTCACAAACACATTTTCAAAGTTTAAAAATGTTCACCAGCGCATTTGCAGAGTTTCAAATCTGACACTGTTCTAACAGTGTATTACTTTGTTTCCCGGTTTCGAAACCTTGTAAATGGGATTCTGCAAACAGCTGTTCAAACATTGAGAAATACGTTTTGAAAGGTTGAATATTTATTTTTAAAAACTTGTAAAGGTGTAAATTTACACCATTGCAATGTATTTTTTCAGAACTTAATTTTCAGCACTGACTTTTCAGAGATTTGACCACACGGGCGCAAGCTTGCGAGTCACGTGATTATTGACACTGTTCTGACGCCGTTCGTTTTGAAACTCCTTTAGCGTCAAAGGTCTGAAAACGTGGTTATGAAAAAAAGGAAAAAAAAACCTTCCTGGGGGCGGGAGTCGCGGGACCATCTAAACCTATTGGTTGCTCTCTGCTGAGGCACAGTCCAATCACATGCGCCGTTGACCGGGCTGTGCGGGATTGACAGTGCTCTGCCGATGACAAGAATAACAAGCGACTTGCGTGGTTGATTTTGTTGTCTATTTTCTGGAACCATGGCTGGTAGACAGGCGAGCAATTTTATTCTGTATTGTTTGCGTTCTAACCACCCGCGAGCCTCCTGCGGCTCGCCAAGCTGTAATTTGCAACACGTTCTCATCCCAACTCGTAATATACCGACGGTTTGTCACGCCCCTAGACGTGATTCTGACGCAAAATGTACACTCCCGCGTCTGTGTGAAACGATCTGTGTGAAACAATCTCATAAACCCGTTCGCGGTGGTAAGAGACGAGCAGAGTCTACAGCGTCCGCTCGCAGAGCAGAGTCTACAGCGTCCGCAGTCTACTGTGAAACAATTCACTCCAAAAGGGTTATGGTTAGGGTTAGGGTTAGCGTAATCTATCACCGTGACCGGGTTGTTATTGGAGTGAATGGACTCTGTAGACTCTGCTGGTCTCTTACCACCGCGAACGGGTTTATGAGAACCCCCAGATCGTTTCACGATCTGGTAGAGTCTTTGCCAGCTTCAAAGCAATGAATAACCTACATCAGCGGGTGCTGTGTATGGATCACAAGTTCCGAGTTTGTTTATCTTCTCTTCATATCTAATTTTAACATTTTGTGACAAATGGTCTAAATAGTTGATTTATTTAAGTATCGGAAATCGGCAAGGCTGCAATTCCCCTGGTTGGCCGTTGTTCGTCGCCATTTTGCCAGCGTTTGTTGCCCTCCAGGTATCCATGGTAGTCACGTGACCGCAAAGTATGACTATTATTTATGCCATGCGAGCCACAAATTAGTCTACAGCGTCCATTCACTCCAATAATAACCCGGTCACGGTGATAGATTACGCTAACCATAACCCTAACCCTAACCATAACCCTATGGAGTGAATTGTTTCACAGTAGACTGCGGACGCTGTAGACTCTGCTCTGCGAGCGGACGCTGTAGACTCTGCTCGTCTCTTACCACCGCGAACGGGTTTATGAGATTGTTTCACACAGATCGTTTCACACAGACGCGGGAGTGTACATTTTGCGTCAGAATCACGTCTAGGGGCGTGACAAACCGTCGGTATATTACGAGTTGGGATGAGAACGTGTTGCAAATTACAGCTTGGCGAGCCGCAGGAGGCTCGCGGGTGGTTAGAACGCAAACAATACAGAATAAAATTGCTCGCCTGTCTACCAGCCATGGTTCCAGAAAATAGACAACAAAATCAACCACGCAAGTCGCTTGTTATTCTTGTCATCGGCAGAGCACTGTCAATCCCGCACAGCCCGGTCAACGGCGCATGTGATTGGACTGTGCCTCAGCAGAGAGCAACCAATAGGTTTAGATGGTCCCGCGACTCCCGCCCCCAGGAAGGTTTTTTTTTCCTTTTTTTCATAACCACGTTTTCAGACCTTTGACGCTAAAGGAGTTTCAAAACGAACGGCGTCAGAACAGTGTCAATAATCACGTGACTCGCAAGCTTGCGCCCGTGTGGTCAAATCTCTGAAAAGTCAGTGCTGAAAATTAAGTTCTGAAAAAATACATTGCAATGGTGTAAATTTACACCTTTACAAGTTTTTAAAAATAAATATTCAACCTTTCAAAACGTATTTCTCAATGTTTGAACAGCTGTTTGCAGAATCCCATTTACAAGGTTTCGAAACCGGGAAACAAAGTAATACACTGTTAGAACAGTGTCAGATTTGAAACTCTGCAAATGCGCTGGTGAACATTTTTAAACTTTGAAAATGTGTTTGTGAAAACATTTTAGCTTTGAAAATGTGTTGGTGAAAATGATGAAGAAGATAAAATAGAACACAAAATCATGTTTGCAGATGTTTGACTTTTTTTTTTCAGGCTATAATCTCTTTTTTCAGTGGTGCAAAACCTTTTTTACAAGGTGTTGAGTTTTCAAACACAGACTTACAAGCCTTTGAAACCTTTTTTTTCAGGTTTGAATTATGACACTATTCTGACTCCATAGACATGACTCTTAGAGGGACACGTTCACATCGTGGGCAGTAACAACCAGGGAGACAAGGTGAGGGGAGTGACCTGGCCGTGGCCAAGGCCAGGTTCATTAGCATTACACTAAGGGGGGGAAGTGGACATGTCTGCAAGGGACGCAAGACAACTTAAGCGCTGGTTATACTTCTACAACTGCGTATTGCGCTGTCCAACTGCGTAACCATGGAGACCCCTCGAGCCCTCATAGTTCTCCGTCGTGGTGCCGGATACGCAATGCACTTTCCCGCCCGCGAAACAAACCAGGTGCAAAGTAAACAAGATTTCACACAAGATTCACACATTTCACACAAGTAAACAAGTACAAAAGGGATAAATAGTTAAGAGGGATAGTTAAAAGGGGATAAATTATAGTAAAAAATGAAATGCTTTAAAAGTAAAAATCGTAATTGCTAAAAACAAACTATTTACAACCATGTAGTGCAATTTGCCACCGTCTCTTTTAAGTTCTAGGTTCAAGTATGTCGGGTTGGCATCCTGGAGCTTTCTGCGTCCATAGAGCATATATTAATAATATAATAGTGTATATGTTGTGCATCGCGTCATCCTGGTCCTCGTCAGCCACTTTTCTTAACATGTCTTTGTAGACCAATCGCAGCCCTCGCCGTCTCCGTTGTCCGTTGACGGAGTGACGGACACTTCACAAATATTTCATGCAGTCGGAGACGACGGAGAGGCTCTCCGTAACCGACGTAGAGCACTTTACGCAGGAGTATAAATTAGGCTTAACACAATACAAGTTGGATCTGGGATACTTTTGGATTGGTCTCTTCATGACAAAAGCCGGTTCAGTCGGTTTGCATCACATCAAACCGGTTTAGGCCGGTGCACCGGACCGGACCGGAAACCCGGGAATGGACCCGACCTTCAGCCCCTAATCATGTCTTGTTCTCCCCGTCAGATGCCTGTGGACTCACACTGGACCCAAACACAGCCCACAGACGTCTCTCTCTGTCTGAGGACCACAGGGAGGTGATGGAGGTTAGAGAGGATCAGTCTCATCCTGACCACCCAGAGAGATTTGACTCCTGTCCCCAGGTGTTGTGTAGAGAGGGTCTGACTGGCCGCTGTTACTGGGAGGTGGAGAGGAGAGGAATTGTTACTATAGGAGTGACATACAGAGGAATCACAAGGAGAGGAGAGGGTGATGACAGCCTGCTTGGATGGAACAACAAGTCCTGGTGTCTTCATTGTTATGATGATGGTGGTTACTCTGTCCGGTATAACGGTAGTGAAACATTCATCCCTCTCCGCCCCCCTGTCTCCACCAGAGTAGGAGTGTATCTGGACCGGCCTGCTGGCTCTCTGTCCTTCTACAGAGTGTCCCCAGGTGTAGGAGGGTCCTCACACACACTGACACACATCCACACCTTCTGGACCACATTCACCCAGGAGGACCTCCTCCCTGGGTTTGGGTTCTGGTCTGGTTCTGGTTCCTCAGCGTCTTTGTGTGGGTTGTAGTTTATGATCATCATCTCACCGCCAAACATCGCAAGCAAAAATGATGTCGCGTGTAACTAACACATCCGTTAATGAAGGTAATATATATGATATATAATCAGTTAATATATATAATATATAATCAGGTTATGATATATATATATATATATATATATATATATATATATATATATACAGTGATGGGTAGTAGCGTCGCTACTTGTAGCGACGCTACTAGCTTAACTACATTTGTCAGTAGCTGGTCGGTAACGTCGCTATTTAGAAAACCAAGTAACTTTTCAGTAGCTAAGCTCTTTTATTGATCAAGTAGCGCGGTAGCGTCCTCGAAAGCTACTTTCTCCTGGACATTTCTGATGTTCATACAACAGCGTTTCCTTGCAGTCATCAACACACACAAGAAGAAGATGCGCATGCGTAAGCTTTGGTGACGACCCCCCCCCCCCCCCCCGTTAACAACCTCCCCCCCCCCCCCCCATGTAGTTTGTTTAATAGAAAGTAGCTATAATGTAGCAAGCTACTTTTGACAGATCTTTGTAACTTAGCTTGCTACATTTTTATGGGTGGTAGCTTCTGTGTAGTGAAGCTGAATTTATTGGAGAGTAGGTGGTAGCTTAGCTCACTACACATATCAAGTAGCTTGCCCATCACTGTATATATATATATATATATACACAATCAGGTAATATGAACATGAATAAAGGGGACATATCTACATTGAGCCTGTTGTTACCATGGTGATGTAGTACTGTAGTAAAGACAGGTCATACATGACCAATGGGTTACTATGATGTGTTTTTTTTTTTTTTTGTTAACAATTTTTTTTAATTCATTTTTCATATCAACATATAGCACAAAAAAAAAGGAAATCAATATAATAAAATAAAATAAGAACATACAGACAATTCAAATGTATTTCCTGTTGGAAAACAATATAGCTCTACTATTGACTGTATCTTCCAAACAAACAAACAAAAACAAGGAAAATCCAAACAACAGCAACAAAAAAGAAAACACACACACACAAAAAGAAGAAGCAAAATATAAATACATACATATACTGGCACACATACACACACACGACATATAAGCATACATATATAAAAAATAAAAATAAAAAAAGAATCACAACAACAAACAAACAAAACGAAAACAAAGGTGCCATACATGTTCTAACTTCTCAGAGGCCACCCCCCACCCCAAATCAGACACATTCACACACTCATGCACCCTCACACTCAAGTCCAAATCGCTGCATGTACAGAAGGCCCTCCAAACATACTCCTATTTCATCCAAGCTCCCAATCCCCAGTCCAAAGTCCTCCACAGGCATAATCACCTATTGGCACCTAATTGAAAGACAAAACAAAATAAACACAAAACAAAACCAAACGTAACTCAAAATAAAATAAAAATAAAATAAAGTTCTTCCTTCCCTGGTGAGTGATCTGCATTCCCCCCCCACCCATTAACCCACCCTGTCATAGGCAAGTTTCTTAACAACTGTGATAGCTTCTGACCAAGATTTTAGTGTTTTGTCCTTTGCCCCATGAGACCGTGCAACAGAAAGCTCTAGTTGTAGAATGTCTATCAGGAGGTTCCACCAATGATCTAATGATAGAGCGTGTGGTGGTTTCCACCGTACTACCAACATTTTCTTAGCAGCCGTTAAGCCAGAAATCCAAACTCTTTTTTCATGTGTTGACATAGGAAACTGAGAATTATCATTCAACAAACATAGTACAGGACAGCATGGAACCTCCTTATTAAGAATTTTAGATAAGGATTTCGTGACCTGTAACCAAAACAACTGTACTCCAGGGCATTCCCAAAACATATGTGTAAAGGAGCCTAAGCAACCTTGTGTACATAATTGGCAGCAGGGGGATGATTCCAACTTCATTGCATGTCTAAGTTTAGGAGTAAAATATGCTCTGTGAACAATTTTTAGATGTATGGTTTGATAATTAGGGTTTTTTGAAGCCCGGGTGGTATTATTCCATACCGTTTCCCATGATATTTCAGAGTTAATCAGAGCATACATTTTCTGCCAAAATATTTGAGTTGCCATTGGTTTGTAAGATGCCTGCAAAATTTGGGCATACAGTGTTGATACCGTTCCCCTGATGTTGGTGGTATTGTACAGTTGTTTTGCCAGGTCATGTTTAGGGAGCTCTGAGTTCCATGGAACTCCATAAGTCTTCATGGCAGCACGGAGCTGAAAATATAGAAAGCGAGAAAATCGACACAAGTTATACTGTTCCTTCAAATCTTCGAATGTGCGGAGACCATTACAATTAAATAACTGTCCAAGTATATGAATCCCATTGTTTGACCATATAGGGTAAGCTGCTGGTCGACCACCTATCAATAAATTATGATTATAAAATATTGGAGTATGAAAGTGCCATTTATTGTTTGTATTGGTGTACTCAGTCACCAGTCTCCAAGTTACCAGAGCATTTTCAATAATGGGACCAAAACGTGTTCTGACTTGTTTGTTAGGAATATCTGTGTAGATTAGATCCTGTAATCTGCATGGATGTATAAGCTTTGCTTCCAAAGAGCGCCAAGATGTGGGATTTGATGGGTCTAACCATGATTTTATAGTACGTAATACAAATGACCAATGATAAATTTTAAAATCTGGAAGGCCCCAGCCTCCGGCTAATTTCTCTCTCTGCAGTATTGCAATTTTGATCCTTGTTTTTTTTTAATTCCATATAAATTCACTGATCAAACTCTGCAGTCTATCCCAAAATCCCTTTGGAGGGTTCAGAGGAAGCATGGAGCTCAGGAAGTTGATTAAAGGTAATACCATCATTTTTATGATTGCGATCCTGCCATCGAATGATATTGGTTTTGTCATCCACTTGCCTAAGTTGGTTCTGATCTTATCTAAACATACAGTATAATTATTATCAACAGTACTCTCCAAATTAGTAAAAATGTCAATTCCTAAATATTTGAATTGATTTACCATCGGCACCTTAAGTTGAGATAGATCCTCTCCATTATCTTTTAGCGGTAAAAGTGCCGATTTTTGCCAGTTTATCTTATATCCAGAGAGGTTGCTAAACTCCCTGAATAAATTAAAGACATGAGGAAGCGACTGTGTTAATTCACTGATAAAGAGGAGTACATCATCTGCGTACAGCGATATATGATGATTAGTGGACTTTATCGTAATAGGAATTATATTGGTAGACTGGCGTACTTTTTGGGCTAAGGGCTCCAGTGCTAACACAAATAATAAAGGGGACAGTGGACACCCTTGGCGCGAGCCTCTATAAATTGAAAAATGAGAGGAGCATACATTACCTGACAAAACAATTGCTCCTGGATTAGCATACAGAACTTTAATATAGCCAATAAATGATTCTCCTAGTCCTATTTGCTCTAATAAGGCCCAGAGATAGTCCCATTCAAGCCTGTCAAACGCCTTTTCGGCATCGAGAGTTAAGATTCCATACGAGGTCAAAAGGTCAGAACAGTCTGGGGTAAAATGTAAAATATGTAACAGTCTTCTCAAATTATCTGAACTAAATCTGCCTTTTACGAACCCAGTTTGATCACAATGAATTAGTTTTGCTAAATATTTATTAAGACGGCGTGCCAGTACTTTAGCATATATCTTCATATCTGCATTGATTAATGATACTGGCCTGTAGCTGGTGCATAATATCGGATCTTTATGTTTTTTAAGCAGAAGTGATATTAGGGCTGTGTTTGTTTGTTTTAAAAAAGAGCGTTTTGCAATTGATGTAGTTATCATTTTCAGAAGCATAGGGCCCAGTTCAGGCCAAAACTTGATATACACTTCAATGGGGATACCATCTGGTCCCGGAGACTTATCCAAATTCATCTCCTGTATTGTGTCCCATAATTCTTTTAAAGATATACTATCTCCTAAGTCCTCTGCTTCTACGCTAGGCAGTTTTCCCAAATTAAGTTCACTAAAAAAATGTCTGAACTCATCTATACTGAATGAGATTTCAGAGATATAAAGATTTTTATAGAAATCTAAGAAAACTGTATTAATTTCCTCTGGAGTAGTGCATATCTTGCCTTCTGCGGCTTGTATTGCAGAAATGCATGCTCGTCTCTCATTAGTGCGAAGGCGCATGGCTAACTCATGTGACGGTCTACTGCCATTAAAGTAATGATGTTCTCTGGACCTTTGAATAAGAAACTCTGCATCTGTTCTAAGAAGTGCATTAAGTTCATTTTTCACCCGACCGAGCTGACCTGCTCGTATAGCACAGAAGGAATTTTGTTGAGCTTTTTCCAATTTTATCAAACATGTCTCTAACTCAGCAGTTTTTAGTCGGCGTGAGCGGTTTAAAGCTGAAGCAAAAGATGTAACATTGTCTTTCATAAAACCTTTAATAGCTTCCCAAACAAACCTAAAGTCTTCCACTGAATCTCCATTGAGTGAAATAAATTCATGTAGCTTTGACTTAAATTGCGCGCAAAAATCATTATTTGAAAGTAACGTAGTATTAAATCTCCAACGAGGCGCTTTTTTCTTAATGGTTGGAAATAAAAATTTAAGATTAACTGCATGGTGATCAGATAGAGAAGCCAGAATGATGTCAGATTGTTGCGTTACTGGAATTAATATGTTGGATACAAAAATATAATCTATTCTAGAATATGATTTATGTCTATTGGAAAAAAAAGTGTACTTTTTAGCTCCTGGATTGGAAAATCGCCACACATCCACCAGATTAAGGTCTAACAGGCACTGTTGTAGTGCTTTTGAACAGGATAGCTGGGCACTTCCCACTCGAGGATTTGATTTATCTAACATGGGGTCTATTATGGTATTCATATCTGCCCCAATGACTAAATAGTAATCCAATGAATTCATTAATAAATTGGATAGTTCTGAATATAATTTTTTATCATACTCAGCCGGGGCATAAGCATTGACAAAAATGAATTTCATGTTTGACATTATTACTTTTACAAAGGCAATCCTTCCTTCATTATCACCGCCAATATCAATGATGTTTAAGTCCAGTGAACGTCTAACAGCCATCAGCACACCTTTTGTTTTATCATCCACAGAGGATGAGGCTACAACTTCATATTTGGAGTTGCTGAAGCTCTTCACTGACTTACTAGTAAGGTGTGACTCTTGAATAAGAGCCACATCCACATGATTCTTATCGATAAATTTTAAACAAGCAGCTCTTTTGGTTACTCCATTTAATCCTTGCACATTCCAAGATAAGACAAATAAACTAGTCATTACTGTCACTGATGAATATACAATATTCGCCTGTACAAAACTTGCCCGCCCCCCCTCTCCCAGTGCAGATCACTCACCCCCCACCTCATTCCCTTAGATAAATTCACAATAGAGCTCGGCCTTATAGCTCCTTCAGGCTCTGATTTATAGTTTTTGGATTAAACTGTATTTCCATGTGTCAAGTCAACAATGGTTAAATGGTAACACACACACTCCATCTCTTAAGCCATTTCACACATCAATAATGACATATGACCAAAATCTCACACACACACCTCAGAGTTAACATGTAACCATACACCCCCCCCCCCCCCACACACACACACACACACACACACACAGACACACCTGCACATATGCACGCGGCAAGCACATGCACACACACTCCCACTCGCACATTCACACACTCGTTCCATATGGATACTTTTGCATAATGTTTAACCGCAATATTGGGGAAGAATAAGAAAAATAAAAATAAAATTGGGGGGGGGGGTATTTGCGAAAATATTTGCAAAAATCAATAAATGAATAAAAAATGAATTGTGAAAAAATAAAAAATAATAATGATTAAATAAAAAAGAAAAAAGAAAGAAAGGCTCGGCCCTCGCCACCCCCACCCCTTGTCCCTCTGAAGTCGTCTGAAGTGTTATGTGATTTGAGAAGTCCATGTGTGCGTTGCATAGCCCGTTACCATCACTGTGTCCCCTATATGACCGGGTGCTACAGAGTCAGTTACTTTCATGGATGTTGTTTTTAATAGCACAATCTAAATTCATTCTGCTACCAAATAATATCAGTTCAGTTCAAATCATCATCCATTCACAAGATTCTCTTACCGCTCTCGTCTTCATCCCGTTAATGAAGATACATACTGTAGCATTTAATTTATGGATGGGTACTGTAGTTTAAGATGCTCTTGAGCTTGGTCCAGAGAGTTGAAGCTCATCTTCTGCGCCCCGTCCTCCACCCAGAGGATGGCCGGGTGCCGAAAGTAAGTCTTAAGTCCCAGCTGATGCAGTTGTTTCCTCAGCGGCCAGAACTCGATGATGTGATGTGTTTTAAGCTTTAGTAAACCAGCCAAAAACTATCCAAAGTAGGAATAGAGAATCAATCGTTTATTGATTATGATCAGTTCATTATTGTATTGATTACCTATTGTTTATGATCAGTTCATTATTGTATTGATTACCTATTGTTGATGATCAGTTCATTATTGTATTGATTACCGCGTGGCAGATCGCGTCTCAGCCTATCAGAGAAATGAATATTCATGAGTAAGCTACAACCTTTGCCTTTATCAAATCTATTGATATATTTTTAACCATGAAAGGAAGTGACTTTAAGATCTTCCATAGGGTTTACTAAGCAGCTTTCACAAAGATTGAATTTCTAATTTGAAATGTATTTTAAATATTGATTGATGTTGAATCTAAAACAAAAAATGTATTACAATATGTTTGATATTTTGGACAACGTTTTTGTCCGCCTAACATGGAACCTGATTTAAAGCAGATTAATATTATATTCATAAATGCGGGCTATGGGAGAAGCTAATGATGTTCATGTGGTGAAGGACTTTAAACTGATATTGATTCCTGTGTTGTGTTGGGAACAACACGGCAGCACAACATATTCAGTTATTAAAGATATGTGTACACCTGTTGAGGATTTGTAATGTCTGCTACTTCTATTATTTTACTCCTGTTTATTGTGTCCATGTAATTGACTATTATCTGTTGTATTGGTTCATAAAGCATAATGGTAATAAACAAGTCAATGGATCCAACTGGATGTTTTCGTGTGTTGGATGATCCTTCCCGTTGGTTCAGTGTAAATCCTCCAGGCTGAGCAGATGTTTCTCCAGAGCTCAGCTCTCTGTTGGTTCTCCTAGCAGCACACCTGGATGTCCTTCCAGCCCCTTGGATCCCAGCAGGTCTCTATGGGGTCCTGCCCCCTGATGTGGGCCCGGTCTTCAGTCCCTCCCGCTGGCTCTTCCTGGACTCACTGGTGGCTCTGGGGACCGGGGGGCTCAGTCCTCTGGAGACATGTCCTCCAACACGTCCCCACACACACAGTCTCCATTATTCACTTCATGTTGTCCTGTGACAGTATTATAGAATTATAGTGAACAATGGAATCTGTTTAATTATGATTAATAAAGTACCGATAATCTAATGGTCGTGGTGATAACAGGATGCACTCATGGAAAATTGTGTGTGTGTGTGTGTGTATAGTGTTGTGTTGTGTAGTGTGTGTGTGTAGTGTAGTGGCGAGAGTTCAACTCCCAGCTAAAAAGGTACTGGGTTTGAACCCCAAACCTGTAGCATCCTGTAGAGCAAGATGCCCCCTACCTGCTCCTTCATCACATGTATCTGTACTGTTTATCCCCTACCTGCTCCTTCATCACATGTATCTGTACTGTCTAACCCCTACCTGCTCCTTCTTCACATGTATCTGTACTGTCTAACCCCTACCTGCTCCTTCATCACATGTATCTGTACTGTCTAACCCCTATGCTCCTTCATCACATGTGTCTGTACTGTCTAACCCCTACCTCCTTCATCACATGTGTCTGTACTGTCTAACCCCTACCTGCTCCTTCATCACATGTATATACTGTCTAGCCCCTACCTGCTCCTTAAGATATGAGGCCGTTTGTCCAAGCCATGTTGTGTTCCTCTGTTATTGCATGAGGAGCCACTAGGGGGCGGTGGATCCACTCGGTGCAGTTCACCTCCTGGCCACCAGGGTGAGGACGAAGGAGACGCAGGTGTGTGTGGTGGAGGTGTGGCTGAAGAGCCTTTGGTGCTCACACACACACACACACACACACACACACACACACACACACACACACACACACATACACACACAGGGTTTGATCCTTTACATGACATTATGTTACATTATGTGTCAGATAGCTTGGAAGCCGTTTGCTTTGGGAGGAGGGCTGAACAATGGAAATATTATGGACATCCGAATCTCAGGAGCTGTAATTATTTGATAAGGGTGAAATGTGTAAATGTAAATGTTTAACCCCATAATTAATAATCACATGTGATTTTTTGACCACATCAGCTCAGTAGCGTATAGGCAGAAATTGTATTTTGGACAGGACAGTACAACCTTGGGTGGGCCATCGTGTCCCAGAAAAAAAGGATTAATTAACCATTAATTCACCATTTCATTGCACAAAGTGTCCGCTAAACATGAAGCCACACCGCAGAGAAGGAGTTCACATCCTGCATGACAAACTGCAGCACACAGCACACAGAAACCGCACATGTCTCACATCCCTCGTACACACGGTGACCACATCCCAATCCACCAGATGTGGGACAAAGACTCCGTTTGTGTGGGACAATGTGGGACAATGTGGGACACCGATGCATCAAGGTAGTCTAAAAGAACTTAAAAAACACAAAAACATTTATTTTCTGCCCCTCTGCTTATAACATTAAATTTTGAAATTGAAAAATTTTGGGGGAGCTCTAAAATATTGAATATTGATTGCCAAATAAATTATATTTTGGCCATGGTTTTCTCTCAAAGACGTAAAATAAGAGAAATAAAATTGTATTTTGAGTTCATGATTCATGAAAACAGCGTTGCCTGCTTGCACGAGGCGCTTGAAGCGTGGCGGGAGCGCTGCAGCTCCACCCACTACTGTATGTGGCGATGCGTCTCTCCAGGCAGTGAGAGGGTTGTGTTGTGCTATAGTCCTAGCTGTATTGGAAATAATAATAATAATAATAATAATAATAATAATAATAATAATAGGCTATTGCCATATTGTTCATGGTTGGTGCCGCTGGCTGCTCTTATCGCGTGTGTTTGGCTCTGTGAACAGCCTCATAGGCTATAGCCCATGTGATTGTGAAACAATGTAAGTTGTTGAGTAATTCTAAGTTAATTAAATTAAACAGTCAACAGACACATCATTGGTGGTCCGTGGATTATTTACTATCAAGTTCATTGAAGTTTGCGTCGCCCATTCGGGATGTTGACATGAACATGAACCATCGGGGTGTTTCATAAATATTCGTAAATATTGTACAGACCTATGGCACCACCCGTGTGCAACGGATTTTCTCTTTATAATAGGCCTATGCTGTTGCTATTAAAGATAGGATCAGCATTTAAACTAAACCCCCTCCAAAAACAAAAATCGCCCGTCCTCGCCCCGCCCCCCGGCTCCCCCGGAGACCACCGTGGTATAATTCGCACACTGTGCTAAATGATAACTGTTTTTATTTGTCTAAACCAACAAGCAGGCCAACATTGGAGTATGCGTGCTGCTGCTGAGGAGTAATTACAACGTCCTGACTGAAACACACATCGGACCGCTGCGCAACACAATAACTACAAATACAAATACAATCAACAGAGCAGCGGCGACAGCACACAATAACAGCACAATCATATTTGTACCTTTTTTTAGAAGTTTTCTTCCCTCGCTTTTCCGCCAGAGAAGTGTTTAACGAGGCGGGTAAAATCCAGTGTGCGCAGTTCTCGGTAGCGGGATCGGCGGCCTCTCGTGCGCTCTCCGCAGCAACGGGCTGTCACGGAGGAGTCCGTGCGCGTGGCGGCGGGGGCATCATGGCTAATTCCCGGGGTGTTAGCGGGACAACATACCGGTGTTTCGGGTAGTTGAAGTGTCGGCCGCTCTCTCTCAGACTCCTGATCTGAGTGAGATTGGGAGGCATTGTCGCGGTCCACTTGGTCGCTGTCTTTGTCCTGGCTAAAGCTAGCTGTAGCTACAGCTTCAGTTGCGGTATCAACGGCGCCGACATTAGCGTTAGCCTTTAGCCCCCCGCTGCCATGAACAGACGAAGTGTAGCAGCCCCAAAACTGTTTGTCTCTATAGCAACGCTGCCGCGGTAAAGTTTGTCTCTATAGCAACGCTGCCGCGGTAAAGTTTGTCTCTATAGCAACGCTGCCGCGGTAAAGTTCTGTATGCAGCCCACACTTCGAAATAAAGGTATGTATTGTGTGGTCACTTGCTACGTTTCCACCGAGCAGTACGGTACAGTTCGGTTCAGTACGTTACGTTTTGGTGCGGAAGGTTTTGGTACAGTTCGGTCCGGTTTGTGTACCCACTGCAAAAGGCACTACTGTATGACGGGCGGGATAGCGATTGTTCCGTCAGCTGATTTTCGCGCTGTCGTCGCGTGACATCATTACATTAGCGTGAAAATCAAATCCGTGACAGTCAGCTGAGACCAGAAGACAGCTGATAACCTATAGCCTACGTACGCTAAAAATGGAGGAATTTGTCGTGTTCTTCCTTCTCGGAGTGTGGCTATAGACGTTATCACACGCGCACCTGTTCGATAGACGTTATCACACGCGCACCTGTTCGAACAGCAATGGGCGTGTCTCTATACCGTACCACAAACTGGTACCCCAACAGAAGGGTCTCCTAAAACAGTACGGTTCGGTACGCTTATTTAGGTACGCTTTAGAACTTCTCACAATGGAAACACAAATAATTGCGGACCGAACGGAACCGAACTGTACCGTACTGCTCGGTGGAAACGTGGCTGTGACGAAGAGTCCGCAACTTTGAAAAAACCTCTTATGTCCATTTAGGGATTGTTTTTTAGTAGATCTTTGTCCCGCTGTTCTTTCAGTCGTCGTGCTTTTTTATTTTTCTCGCTCCGCTATCGCATTTCCTCTCTGACATTTTGCCGCTATACTGTCAACAGTGAGTGACGTATCATTTGACAACAAAACTGATCTTATGAACTACTCGGCCACATGATGGCAGCTGATTGGCTAAATGTGTCCCATATCTATCCAATCAGCGACTTCATTTTTTTTAATGTTTCTAAGGGCCCCAATAGGAGGAAAGTTTTTTTTTTTCTTCTAGGCTACAGCCTAAACCAGCTTGTGCATTAATCCGCCCTTGGTTGGATGGCAGATAGAGAAAAAAATAAAATAATAGACAATGCAATGGATTGAATCATTCTCATGATATGTTAATGTTCACGGTTTTAATAAGCACTGAATTTAGTTACTTTTTAAAAGTGTTGTTAATACACAGTGTTATGTATTTTCCTGATTCTCTAGCTAAACGGGGGGGATGATGTTGTGATATGTAAATGGCACTAGATTATACCTGTGCGGAGTGATACGTCACTACGTGCGCAGTGTAGGAATACCTGGGTTGTAATTTTCCGTAATCTTATCCTCAAGACGTCTTCCTCGTCTCCAAACAATACTTCACTCCCCTCCTCTCTCTCGTCACTCCGTCGGCTCCTTCTTGTAACACGGAGGACATAAAGGTAGGCTTCCTACTATATCTACACTTTACTATTGTTCTTCATATACCACCTCTATCTCCTAATATTAAAGTACTAACATATTAATTCATATTAATTAATGAACTGAAACGTCCTTAATCCACTGAACAACAAAGACGGCTGACTTCCTCATACGTTTACGACTCTCTTATAACTCTTTTGGAGATTTTAACGCACACACGACAACAACATTGAGGAAAGTATTTCATATTTATTTCAATAAAAACAACGGCCCTAAACATATCCCAATAGTTCGCCATCTGGTTCCGTTTTTTTTTTACTTTCACTTTCACAGCCTTTCAACGCGGAAATAACGGTCGTGTTGAGCAGACTTTATACTTTTACTGTCTAATATTCTCCATATACTCTCTCTATGTGGACACTTAGAGGCCTTATATTAGCAGACTCCAACATTCAGCTGCTTTCTCTTGTTTTAAACACTAAACGTTGACTTCCTCACTCTTTAACCCTTTCAACTCTTTTACGTCCGTTAGTTTCCAACCTTTTAGAAATGCTGTTGAGTTTCTGTAGAGATGTGACTTCTGTCTTTTGGAGATCCCAGAGCCACATTACATTTATTATAGCGTCCTGTTATTACCAGGAAGCACTTTACTCTACACAGCTGTGTGTGTGTGTGTGTGTGTGTGTGTGTGTGTGTGTGTGTGTGTGTGTGTGTGTGTGTGTGTGTGTGTGTGTGTGTGTGTGTGTGTGTGTGTGTGTGTCCCACTATAGTGTGTGTGTCCAGGTGTCCAGTCTACTATGGATGAGGAGACAGAGGAGGGGGGTCCTCCCTCTAAAACCACTCTGTCTGGGGAACATGGCCGCCACAGCAGAGCTAAGAGGTAAGAAGAGGATCTCTAACTGTCTGTGGCTGTTGTCCATCTCAGAGCTCAGCAGTGATATCATCACACCATCATTAGTCTGAGTACAATCTGTGTGTGTTGTGTTGAAGCCCAGAGCAGCAGGAGAGAGCAGACTCCCCTGGACCCAGCTGTGTCTCCATGAAGAGTGACTGGTCTATGGACAAACCTCCTGTTCAGTTTAAATATGGAAATCAGTCTGTTGAGAAGAGGTAAGGATTAGTTAGAGAGGATGAAAATACAATAATCGAATGTCCTCTCTCTATACTATCTATGTATGTTATCTATCTGTGTTATACCTGGTCACATATATAAATATACACCGGCCACTTTATTAGGTACACCTTGCTAGTACCGGGTTGGACCCCCTTTTGCCTTCAGAACTGCCTTAATCCTTTGTGGCACAGATTCAACAAGGTACTGGAAACATTCCTCAGAGAGTTTGGTCCATATTGACATGATAGCATCACGCAGTTGCTGCAGATTTGTCGGCTGCACATCCATGATGCGAATCTCCCGTTCCACCACATCCCAAAGGTGCTCTATTGGATTGAGATCTGGTGACTGTGGAGGCCATTTGAGTACAGTGAACTCATTGTCATGTTCAAGAAACCAGTCTGAGATGATTCGCGCTTTATGACATGGCGCGTTATCCTGCTGGAAGTAGCCATCAGAAGATGGGTACACTGTGGTCATAAAGGGATGGACATGGTCAGCAACAATACTCAGGTAGTCTGTGGCTTTGACACGATGCTCAATTGGTACTAATAAGCCCAAAGTGTGCCAGGAAAATATCCCCCACACCATTACACCACCACCACCAGCCTGAACCGTTGATACAAGGCAGGATGGATCCATGCTTTCATGTTGTTGACGCCAAATTCTGACCCTACCATCCGAATGTCGCAGCAGAAATCGAGACTCATCAGACCAGGCAACGTTTTTCCAATCTTCGATTGTCCAATTTTGGTGAGCCTGTGCGAATTGTAGCCTCAGTTTCCTGTTCTTAGCTGACAGGAGTGGCACCCGGTGTGGTCTTCTGCTGCTGTAGCCCATCCGCCTCGAGGTTCGACGTGTTGTGCGTTCAGAGATGCTCTTCTGCATACCTCTGTTGTAACGAGTGGTTATTTGAGTTACAGTTGCCTTTCTATCAGCTCGAACCAGTCTGGCCATTCTCCTCTGACCTCTAGCATCAACAAGGCATTTGCGCCCACAGAACTGCCGCTCACTGGATATTTTCTCTTTTTCGGACCATTCTCTGTAAACCCTAGAGATGGTTGTGCGTGGAAATCCCAGTAGATCAGCAGTCTCTGAAATACTCAGACCAGCCCGTCTGGCACCAACAACCATGCCACGTTCAAAGTCACTTAAATCACCTTTCTTCCCCATTCTGATGCTCGGTTTGAACTGCAGCAGATCGTCCTGACCATGTCTACATGCCTAAATGCATTGAGTTGCTGCCATGTGATTGGCTGATTAGAAATTTGCGTTAACGAGCAGTTGGACAGGTGTACCTAATAAAGTGGCCGGTGAGTGTATATTATCAATACAAACTAAAATATTGCCACTTATACCATGGTCTGGGTGAATACTCGATTCTGATTGGCTGGCGGGTGTAGGTTAAAAAGTGTTAATGTACACCTAGGAAAGACGTTTGGGTCAAATTGCCTGATTACAGTTAGGTTGCTGCGCAGGCTCAAACGCTAGATGGTAACCATGGCAACGGAGAGGGAATACTCGATTCTGATTGGCTGCAGGGTGGCCATTAATCCCTGCTGTATGGACACCTACTAAATAGTTCCAGTCAAATTGTCTGTTCAGCCTTCAAAATGACAGCTGGTAAATTGTGAAAAATGCATTAAACTGTAATCAGAAAAGGCGGTTATATGCTATAGACCCTATAGTATCTGTGGTGTAAAGGCTGGGACTCATTTCAAATTATAAATATGTACACTTTATGTTGAAAGTATAGGCCGTCGCGATTCCCGATGTACAATGCATTACGTCAGCTCTGTGGCTCATAGCTGAGCGGACTGAATACCTCCCGTTGCCGAGTATAAGGTCCGTCCTATTTACTGGAGGAGTGAACTACGTTTCCGTTGCATTAGAACCTTACGGGAGGGTAATGATTGTTCCAGGTATTAGTGAGACCCTCAGGCGTTACTAGGGAAGCTAAATTATGGCTTGTGAAAAACTTTATATTTTGATTGTAAAACGCATGCAAATATTAATTAATGGTCTTAGTTTATTTTCTTTGGCAAGTGACCATGGTATAAGCGGGATGTCATTGTTTCTGTAGAAGAGTCCAGAGAGCAGACTCTGTACCCGGCCGTGTCTCCATGAAGAGTGGCTGGTTGATAGATAATCGATATATTGGTAATATTCGGGGAGCAATAATCGGAGAGAAAAAAAAGATAAAAAGTCACTTCATAGTGCAAATCTTTCCCTGCCTGAATGGTAGCCGGCGGACACCACTGCTGCAGAATCACGTTTTTATCAACTCAACTTTTTCTGTTTTTCCATTTTATTTCTACAGTGTTATTTTAATAACGCAAACCTACAATATCATATCGGGTTGCTGCGTGGACGTCAGTGGCTTTCGGATCCACTCATCTGTCCGACTCTGTTACTGCAGAGCTTCAGTGTAGCCTACAAGTTTCTGAAGACACACGGCTGCCATAGTATGAGAGTCGGCCCACTTCTAGTTATCACAAAGCTAATAAGTGGTTTGAACATTGTGCAAAGTTTTGATGAAAATGCACAGCAGGACTGGCGCTATTCACCTGAGGAGAAATCACACAAGCGCTATTGAGGGAGACGGATTATCATAAAAGGAAAAAACATTGCAACCTGTTCTATTCATGTTTATTAAATGACCAACCTGTTACTATTAGTAGGTATAGTGTTATGGTATCTTTAAAACTATGGACCTCATTTAAACATTGAAATAGCTGCTAAATAGCCAAGTTTATTATTAAAACCCTTCTAAAACCTAGAATAATCCTGCTTCTTGTATTTCTAGAAGAGTCCAGCAGGAGAGAGCAGACTCCCCTGGACCCAGCTGTGTCTCCATGAAGAGTGACTGGTCTATGGATAAACCTCCTGTTCAGTTTAAAGATGGAAATCAGTCTGTTGAGAAGAGGTAAGGATTTGTTAGATGATAAAATACAATAATCGAATGTCGTAGGGTTACTTAACATAATCCCTGGTTCTTTGATAACATAGTGAGGTGTTTCACTATGGGAATCGCCTTGGCGCGACCAACTATGGAAGCTCCAATGACACGTCTGTCAGTGACAGACAGGTCGAGCTGTGCTGGGGCCCCGCCCCCTCATCCTACTACAGCCGACCGGCCCCTCTCAACTCATTCTAGACCGGTTTCTTCCCGTGTCTGTGCGAGGAGGGACGTGATGGTGAAACACCTCACTCTGTTATCAAAGAACCAGGGATTACGTTAAGTAACCCTACGTTCTTTTTCTAACTTCGTTCGGTGTTTCACTATGGGAGCTATAGACCACTCCCGGATTGCATAAGTCTCCCGAAGCCCTAAACAATTTAAAGCCCGGCAGTGCTATGCAGACCCTGGTCTGTTCGCTTCTAGCACCGCCTGTGCTACAGATGGCCCCGAGACATCCAGCCTGTAAAACCTGACGAAAGTGCGGGGCGTAGCCCAGCTCGCCGCCGCACAAATGTCCTGCACTGAAACCCCCTAAATAGGGCCCATGATGCGGCCATGCCCCTAGTCGAATGAGCCCTCAAACCCTGGGGGGGCTGCAAACCCTTACACTCATAAGCCAGAGATATAGCTTTGTTGCGAATAAATAATAACATATGTATCAGCAGGCTGTAATATCTACACATAGCCACAAAGGAGTAGTAATAAATATACAAGTTGTATTTACCCGACCTGACCACATGATGGCGGCATACATAATACACTGGGGGCAGGCGCTCAACGCTAGCCATTGTGCGTCATGGAGGCCACGCCTCCTGCGCAGAGGCATCCGGGCGGAAACATCCGGTTGGAATCAGAACCCGCAGGAAGCGCATCCGGAAGGACGCAAAGCTTAGGGGGTCTCTCCACGCGTGATTAATGCAATACCCCTCCATATGCTTATTAGATAATATAACTAAACCTAAACAAATAAAGTGAGTTAAAGCGTTTCCTGTGTCGGCGGCCTTCTTCCTCGGAACACAACCCCACAGCTTCCACCATCCAGTGGGACAACCTCTGGCGGGACAACGGCTTGCCTTTATGGGGAGTGGCCTAGGACCCAAACACACACACACACCACTATCAGCTCAGTTTCTGAAGACACACGGCTGCCATAGTGTGAGAGTCGGCCCACTTCTAGTTATCACAAAGCTAATAAAGTGGTTTGAACATTGTGCAAAGTTTTGATGAAAATGCACAGCAGGACTGGCGCTATTCACCTGAGGAGAAATCACACAGGCGCTATTGAGGGAGACGGATTATCATAAAAGGAAAAAACATTGCAACCTGTTCTATTCATGTTTATTAAATGACCAACCTGTTACTATTAGTAGGTATAGTGTTATGGTATCTTTAAAACTATGGACCTCATTTAAACATTGAAATAGCTGCTAAATAGCTTAAAGTAAAGTTTATTATTAAAACCCTTCTAAAGCCTAGAATAATCCTGCTTCTTGTATTTCTAGAAGAGTCCAGCAGGAGAGAGCAGACTCCCCTGGACCCAGCTGTGTCTCCATGAAGAGTGACTGGTCTATGGATAAACCTCCTGTTCAGTTTAAAGATGGAAATCAGTCTGTTGAGAAGAGGTGAGGATTTGTTAGAGATGATGAAAATACAATAATCGAATGTCCTCTCTCTATACTATCTGTCTATGTTAAACCTGCTCACACAGGTGTTTGAATTAAATACTTTCCCAGAAAGCGATATGATATAAATATATATTATCATTACAAACTAAAATATTGCCACTAATACAATTGGAAACTTTAACATGCCGATCACCGGGCTTTCACCATAAAATAAATAATAAACCGAGCCCACACACACACACCCACACACACACGCACACACAAACACACACACACCGCTATCAGCTCGCTACCCTACCAAACACACACCCACACACCCACACACACACACCGCTATCAGCTAGCTACCATACCAAACACACACACACACACACACCGCTATCAGCTAGCTACCCTACCAAAACCCTTCCAAACCATTAACCCCCTGCTTGTCACAACATCTTATTTCTATGGCCGCAACTGACTAGTGGGAGCATCACCATGGAAACAAGATATTATGGAGAACCCTAGAACATTTAATAAATATTATTATTATTATTATTATTAGGCCTTTTACAACCAGTTAGTTTGAAGTCTATCAGATTCTCATATTGGACAGCAGGGGGGTATACTACGAAGCTCGATTAGTGGGTTAGCGAGGTATGTTGCGCTCAAAGCCTGGGTTAGCTGTCCTACGAAAGTCGCTCTCTTTTAGCGTCGCTGTATCACCATGGTAACTTATGCTGGCAACCAAACCTGGTCAGGAGGAGGTTTTCAGCTAAGACTTTCCGATTAGATCGGCTTCTTAAAGCTGCAGCGCCGCTTTCGGGACAGATCCGATCCCTTTATGAGAGGTTCTCATCAGAGGGTATTTGCGATTTGATCGTCCTTGTTGGACCTTATGAAGGCAATGCTACAAAAAGAAGCTGTGCGCAGTGTGTCTGTGTTTCACTGCGATGTGTTGCCACGGGTACATATTTGCATACAGTTACTTGGTGATGCCGAACATATAAGCAAAAAGGTGCCTTGCGATACGCAAGGTTGTAGCTGCTGCCCTAAATACACTGCTAAATATGTTCGTGGTGTTTCCCAACTTTTTGCCAACACAAACTGTCAAGTTGCAAGTTATCAATTTGCAGGTAAAAGAAAACACCTGTATACCTGAAGGAGCGGTAGAGTGGCGGTAGCGCGTCAGTCTTGAGATTCTGCGTGCTGGGTTCGATCCCAAGTGAAGTGGGTATGTGTAGTTTATTTAAAAAAAGTTATATTTCTTATGTCATATGGAATATTTATTCATTAATGTTATGGAATTATCCAGTTTGGTAATCTAGATGAGGGTAAAAGGCGTGATGATGGACAGGCAACATATGAACCCCGGTCGCTGGCGTCCAGCTCACATCCTAATCCACCACACCGCCGTCGCTACCATCCAGCACATGCAATACGTTTCTTACATATAGGATGTATTTGAAAGGAATTCCCTAAATTACACAAAAAAGCAAGTTGGAGGTTGCTTTTGCATTTTGCAATCATATGCGTAAGAATTGTTCGCCATTAATCCCCATAGAGTATTGGGATTAATGGCGAACAATTCTTACGCATTCACAGAATCTGCTGTTTTTTGCCAGCATGGGCAACTGTATCGCCCCTTGCCGTTATTTGCTTTTTAAACTCCTCGTATGAGTTCATAATCACTACTTGCTCCTCCTGAGTGACATACACAGCCCGTGTTCGCTCCGTCAGATCCATTGCGTCAAGGTGAATGACGTTGGGTTACGCCCTTTTTATGTGAACGCGCATTGAACCTAAAGCGGAAAACCTGGCTTGACAAATTTACCTTTAAGTGAGCTTCGTGGAACCGTTGAACTCTGATTGCGAGTTTCGTCTTTAGCAATCGAGGTTTTCCCAAGAAAGCCTGGATATGTTCAGCGAGCTTCGTAATATACCCCCCAGGTGTCTTTTTCCTAAAAAATAAACAAAGCATTCGAATCGTGAATTGAGATTCGAACACCGAGCAAATGAACTTATATCAGAATATTTAAATAGTCGGGCTCAGCCCTATGAATCATCTCCTCAATTTAAAGATGGACGCCCCTCGAGTGAGAAGAGGAAGGAGCTTCAAACAGATCAGAAAACAGACCAGAACATCAGACTGTACTTATCAGACGTAACAAGTCAGGGGAAACTAAATAGTTCTGGACCTTCAGACTCCCCATTAAGTAGTATTTACAAGTGTGTGTGTGCAAGGGCGTCACCAGCTTTTTGAAAGTGGGGGGGACATATTTTGACGGGGATTTTGGGGGTCCTCCCCCAGAAAAATTTGAAAAAATAGATGCAATTTCCCGCATTCTGGTGAATTTTACCATGTTTTCAGATTTAAAATGATCTCCCTCTTTCATTGATTTTCCTTGGAGCTGGCATGGTCTGCAATTACTGACTACTATTATGTTCTGGTGTAATACACAGTAGTGTTGCATGGTGCACCAATACTTCAAAAGTACCGCGATTCTCGGGGGGGGGGGGGGGGGGGCGCGATTATAACACACCCCGGACCGACGACCGACGGGGCGGGTGGCGATTGTAACACACCGCCTCCGGTTAGGACAAATGACTTTAAAAAAAAAAAAATTATTATGACAGTCCTGGGCCGGCCCAAAGATGTGCCCTGGCTGCGGCGCAAGTGTGTTTTGCACTTCACACTGCCGCTGCAGCACCGCGGAAAAGCACAACAATGTTATTCGAGTGTTTCTCCTTGTCCAGGAAAAGTATCGAAATCGCAATTCTCAACTTGGTATCGGTATTGTGACAACACAAATACACAGAGGACTGAAGTGACTGTTCAACCCTAAGTCTATCGCTGTCGTTGATCCGACTCAACATAGGCTTGCTTTGGTGCGTGTTTTGAATGCGTGCGTGATGCTGCTTTGTGTGTTAACAAAAACAGGAAAACGCGGAGTGGATTTCTATTTATATGGGTATTCCCCCTACTGATAAAGTGGAACGGATTTGATTGTGAATCAATGGAGAGAGCGCTGGACTAGTAGACCAGTCATGCACTAATATTTTTGATGGCAAATGTGGGGGGGTCCAAACGACTTTTTTGCAAGGGTGGGGGGGACGTGTCCCCCCCCAATTATATTATGGTGACGCCCATGTGTGTGTGTGTGTGTGTGTTCTCCACAGACGACACCAGGAGAGGTCAAAGGTTACCAGTGCTCAGTCTGTACAGCAGTATCCAACAGAGCTGATCCAGGTGTGTAAAGGTCCAACAAGACATTTGACTCCAGCTCTACATGAACATTAGAAAGCATCTCTTGTGGTGCTGATGGTCTCCAGGCTTCCCTCTGTAGACCAACGGGACGTGAATCTAGGACAGATGCTTCTGATGTCCTCCGTGAGTTCAGAGTCAAGTTCTCATTGATGTTTGTTCTGCTCCAGAGGGCTGAGGAGGACGCACACGCTTTTCTAGACAAGGAGCTGAAGAAGCTCTGGAGGGGTCACTTCCCAGATTACCCACAATGCTCAGAGAGTCAGAGGGAGGAGGACAAGGAGGTGTTGGATGGTGAGGAAGAGGAGCAGAGGAGGCGCGCCATAGACGGAGTGGTAGACATCACAGTGCTCTGCCTGAAGCAGTTGAAGCAGGAGGAGCTGGCCGACTCTCTGCAGAGCAGTAAGAGACTCTTATTTTGAAACAAATCAGCAAAACTCTTATGTTGAAAAAAAAAAACAGTAATAGACTCATATTTTCACAGCTTAAATATAAAGCACAGACTAAATGACATAATGGGGGATATGTTTCTATCAAACTTTAGATTCAAAACTGTACACACCTTTGGATCTGATGGTGATGTTGCTAAAACACTGATCATTCTTTGATTGATTACTCGTTTAGCCAACAGTAAAGCAACGAGTTGGAGCCGCTCACATTAACATCCTGACTGATGACTTCTGTTGTTTCTTCATTCAGAACATTTTGCTGTCAAGTGCCAACATGAACTCAAGTCTCATCTGAAGGAGAAGACCCAGCGTGTGTTTGAAGGAGTCCCTAAAGCAGGACAAGCAACAGATCTGAATGAGATCTACACAGAGATCTTCATCACAGAGAGACACAGTGGAGACCTCAACCAGGAACATGAGGTCAGACTGATTGAAACAGCTTCCAGGAAACCAGCCAAGGAGGAAACACCAATCAAATGTGAAGACATCTTGAAACCCTTACCTGGACAAGATCAACCAATCAGAACAATAATGACAACTGGAGTGGCCGGCATCGGTAAAACCATCTTAACACACAAGTTCACTCTGGACTGGGCTGAAGGCAAAGCCAACCAGGACATACACTTCACATTTCCCTTCACTTTCAGAGAGCTGAATTTACTGAAAGGGAAAGAGTTCAGCTTGGTGGGACTTCTTCATCACTTCTTTATTGAGACCAAAGAAGCAGGAATCTGCAGATACGACCGGTTCCAAGTTGTCTTCATCTTGGATGGTCTGGATGAGTGTCGACTTCCTCTGGACTTCCAGAACAACCGGATCTGGACTGATGTCACAGCGCCGACCTCGGTGGACGTGCTGCTGACAAACCTCATCAGGGGCGACCTGCTTCCCTCCGCCCGCATCTGGATAACCACACGCCCTGCGGCAGCCAATCAGATCCCTGCTGAGTGTGTTGGCATGGTGACAGAGGTGAGAGGGTTCACCGACCCACAGAAGGAGGAGTACTTCAGGAAGAGATTCAGAGATGAGACGCTGGCCAGGAAAATCATCTCCCATGTCAAGAAATCTCGAAGCCTCCACATCATGTGTCACATCCCAGTCTTCTGTTGGATCTCTGCTACAGTTATGGAGGACTTCTTCACAACATACCAGAGAGGAGAAGATATGCCCAACACTGTGACTCAGATGTACATCCACTTCCTGAGGGTTCAGTCCATACAGGGGGACAGGAAGTATCATGGGAGAGCTGAAACAGATCCACACTGGAGCTCAGAGAGCAAGGAGATCATTGTTTCTCTGGGAAAACTGGCTTTCAACCAGCTGGAGAAAGGCAACCTGATCTTCTACGAGGCCGACCTGGCAGAGTGTGGCATCGATATCAGAGCCGCCTCAGTGTACTCAGGAGTGTTCACCCAGATCTTTAAAGAGGAGTGTGGGCTGTACCAGGACAAGGTCTTCTGCTTTGTCCATCTGAGCTTTCAGGAGTTTCTGGCTGCCCTTCATGTCTTTCTGTCCTTCAGAAACACTGGTGTCAATCTGCTCTCACAAGAACAACCAACCTCTGGGGAAGATGAATTCCTCCTCTACCAGAGTGCTGTGGACAAGGCCTTACTGAGTGAGAACGGACACCTGGACTTGTTCCTCCGCTTCCTCCTGGGCCTCTCTCTGGAGACCAATCAGATTCTCCGAAGTGGTTTACTGGGACAGACAGGCAGTAGCTCACAGACCAGTCAGAGAACAGTCAGGTACATCAAGAAGAAGATAAGTGGAGATCTCTCTCCAGAGAGAAGCATCAATCTGTTCCACTGTCTGAATGAGCTGAATGACCGTTCTCTAGTGGAGGAGATCCAACAGTACCTGACATCAGGAAGTCTCTCAGAATATCTCTCCCCTGCTCAGTGGTCAGCTCTGGTCTTCATCTTACTGACATCAGAAGAGGAGCTGGACGTGTTTGACCTGAAGAAATACTGTGCTTCAGAGGAGGCTCTTCTGAGGCTGCTGCCAGTGGTCAAAGCCTCCAAAACATCTCTGTAGGTTCACTAATAACATGTATTACAATACACACACCACAATATACATAATACTAGAATCTAAAAGTTATAATAATATACAAAACATCTCTGTAGGTCCACTAATAGCAATAATTAACTAAAATCTGTTTTGTATTTGAAAGTCAAATCCATGACATGGTGTGTTCAATGAGATTACATTAAATAACACAGTTTACTGGACATTACAGGGTCTACATGTAGGAGTTGATTTAAATGAATGAAGAAGTGAGAATTTATGTTAATTATTTAGCTTTGCTTTATAGAAATGTATATGTTGAACATTTGAAAAGTGTAGGAATCTAACATGTTTGTATCTGTTGTTCAATAAAGGCTGAATGTCTGTAATCTGTCAGAGAGATGCTGTGAAGCTCTGGCCTCAGTTCTCAGCTCCACCTCCTCTAGTCTGAGAGAGCTGGACCTGAGTAACAATGATCTGCAGGATTCAGGAGTGGAGCTGCTCTCTGCTGGACTGGGGAGTCCACACTGTAGACTGGAGACTCTCAGGTCAGTTGGACTCAATGTGATAAATGTAATGCTTCAGTATTGAGTCATGTTCAGTGTTGGTCATCTTACTTAAAAAAATAATTAGTTACAGTTACAAATTACTCCTCCCAAAAAGTAATTGAGTTCGTAATTCAGTTACCTAACTGTAATAGTAATTAGTTACTCAGCAAAGTAACTGTGGCGTTATGTTTCATGTTCTATAGCTATTACATTCTATAACATTTTTAACGTCAAAGGTGTTTATATTAACTGATTGAAGAATGAAAACACATATACAGTATTTTAGAACATTTGGTATTTATTTGAACTCAATATATTGCAGCTGTTAAGCCATAGAGAGAGAGATCTCTATGGCTCTGTGCAGCAGATGTGTGGCCAAAACACCTTGCGCTTCATTCAACCAAATTGTAGTAACGCTAGGGTGACCATTTATGAGTTGTTGAAAAGGAAGACACCTCAGCCCGGGGGGGTGGGGGTGGGGGGGTGGTAACACTCCTTGGACCTACGGCCGACAGGGGTGGGGGGGGGGGGGGGGTGCGCGCAATGCAATAGTAACACACTGCGGATTTACGACGGGGGGGGGGGGGGGGGGGGGGGGGGGGGGGGGTGGGGGGGGGGGGGGGGGGGGGGGGGGGGGGGGGGGGGGGGGGGGGGGGGGGGGGGGGGGGG
>JAOPHQ010005824.1:0-55819 GCA_030340625.1 Merluccius polli | reverse complement strand
TCGTTTGACTTCGTTTCCAATGTTAGTCTCGCTAAACCAAATGACCGGTATCTGTGTGCCAACAATCAGAAATGTGTGCCAATGTGTGTGACTTTATTGGATACAGAGACATGTAAATGAATGAGAGGTGATGGTGTTCTGCGCGCTCATGTCACACCATTAATAGGGGCCGAGAATGACTGGAATACGATAGAGACATGGGGGGTCTTGTATATGAATCAGGGCATTAAACTATATATATATAATATATATTTATTTATTTATTTATTTATTTATTTATTTTTATACCATGGTCTGGGTGAATACTCGATTCTGATTGGTGGCGGGTGTAGGTTAAAAAGTTTAATGTACACCAGAAAGAGTTCGGACAGGCGCTAGATGAACCATGGCAACGGAGAGGGAATACTCGATTCTGATTGGCTGCAGGTGGCCATTAATCCCTGCTATATGCAGAGCTAACTCTGGCTATATGGACACCTACTAAGTACTCTCCAGTCAAATTGTTGTTCAGCCTTCAAAACGAGAGCTGGTAAATTGTGAAAAATGCATTAAACGTAATCAGAAAACGCGGTTATATGCTATAGACCCATAGTATCTGTGGTATAAAGGCTGGACACATTTCAAATTATAAATATGTACACTTTATGTTGAAAGCATAGGCCGTCGCGATTCCGATGTGCAATGCATTAGTCAGCTCTCTGGCTCATAGTAGGTAGGTGAGTCAATCTATGAAAAAAAGGGCTTAACCCCAAAAAAATGGATACAAAAGGTTTTTCAATGGATTCTAGTAGTATTTGTGTGCTAAATAACATACTAAAAGTATACCAAATATACCTCCCAGAAAGCCCTCATTTCCAAGATGGCGGCCGAAATGGCGGCGGGGACTTGAAATGGCTATATCTCAAATTGAAAAAATGTTGCAAAGGAATTTCAATGATTCTGGTACCTCTGGACATGCTTACGAACATACTAAACATCTAGGAAAATACACCTTCCGGAAAGGCTTCATTTTCAAGATGGCGTCCAAAATGGTGGCCGGCCAAGCTTAAAATGGCTATATATCTCAATAGAAAAAGTATTCAAATGATTTTTCACTTGATTCTGGTACCTACCTGCAAATATGCTTATGAAATACTAACAATCTAGGAAATATACCTCCCAGAAAGGCTTCATTTTCATAATGGCTCCAAAATGGCGGCCGGAGCTTAGAATGGCTATATCTCAAATGGAAAATGTTTCAACTGATTCTGGTACCTCTATACATTAAGAACGTGCGACAAATCTAGGTAAATATAACTGCTAGAAAGGCATCACTTTCAAAATGACTGCCTGTGAGCTTACATTGGTTAAATGGTTAAAATTGGTTAGGCTACTATTCAAACTAGAAAGGTGGTGTTGGTGTTGAACAACATAAATGCCACACTTATTGTGGTCTTTATTCATCATCATTCAGGCTCCTCTGGAAGAAACTTGTTATGTGGATTGTCACATTCCTTAAGTTGACATGGATGAATGGATGAATATTGTTTCCTTCTTTGATGTGTGTTGTCTTTAATGGATGGCCCATCCCCATAGCCATCAAACACAATGGTTGTAGCTGAGCCATAATGTTGGATGGTGAAGTCTGCATATGACTGCACAATTTTACCATACTTTCCTGTGTCCATGTATTCGGTGAAAAAGTGAACCTCATGTCAAACATGTTAGAGTTGCTAGGTCACTGATAAAGGCAGATCGGCAGAGTTCTTGGCTTTGGCTATGGGGATGGGCCACCATTAAAGACAAACACACATCAAAGAAGAGGAAACAATATTCATCCCATTGTCAACTTCACTGCTGAGCAGAGTTTCTCAGGTAAGAAGGAGGAGTTCCGTCAAGAAGATCTGATTAAACAGAGGCTGATCCAAATATAAGCGATAACTGAAAGAAAGGGTTGGGTCAATTCAACTGTGGGTCAATTCAATTGGAGATGCTGATGTAGACATCGTAAGGGCGCGCATGGAATCACTCTTCTTCACACCACTACGCGATTGAAAGATACAGATCTCCTTGTCTTACTACTTTCACTATGCACAGAGAATAGTAAGGGGTTTATTTCAGATCAGACAAGTCAAAAGCTGATGGCAGTTTAAAGTGTATGCATAAACCATTTAAAAGAAGTACTTGGACATGATGTGTGTTTCTCAGTTGATGTTCATCCATGCTCTCACTGGCTGTGACACAACTTCTCGCATCTTCGGGTTGGCAAAAAGACTGCTTTCCAGAAGCTTGTAAAAGGGGATCCTGTCCTTCATCTTGTGCCAATGCATTCATTGTCCCAAACCAGACCACAGAGGTGACCGATGACCTTGGGTGCCAAGTAATGCTGTCCTCTTTGGTGGAAAGTGCACAGATTCCCTTGCAGCAATGCGATATACCATTTTCAGCAAGAAGGTTTCTCAGCCTCATCAACTGTAACGCCTGAACGTCTGCCAACAATCTGCGACCAAATTTCACTGTTTAGAGCATACTACCAGTCATGGTCTGGATGGGAACAAAGATGGTATGGATGCCCTGAACTGGGGTGGAGCCTGCAGGACAATAGATTTGTCCCACTCATGTCAACAATGAATGTTGCTCCAGACAGTCTCTTGAAGGTCATTCATTGTAATCGTACCACTGCCTGCAAGGACACTTACCGCTGCTCTTGCAGAAAATATGGACTACCTTGTACTACTGTCTGTGGACCATGTCAACCTTAAGGAATGTGGACAATCCACATAACAAGTTTCTTCCAGAGGAGCCTGAAGATGATGATGAATAAAGATCACAATAAGTGTGGCATTTAATGTTGTTCAACACCAACTCCACCTTTCTAGTTTGAATAGTAACCATTTTTAACCATTTAACCAATGTAAGCTACAGGCAGTCAATTTGAAAATGATGCCTTTCTAGCGTTATATTTACCTAGATTTGTCGCACGTTCTTATGTATAGAGGTACCAGAATCAGTTGAAACATTCTTTTGTAACATTTTCCATTGAGATATAGCCGATTCTAAGCTCGCCGCGCCCATTTTGGACGCCATTATGAAAATGAAGCCTTTCTGGGAGGTATATTTTCTAGATGTTAGTATGTTCATAAGCATATTTGCAGGTACAGAATCAAGTGAAAAATCATTCGAATAATCTTTTGCTATTGAGATATATAGCCATTTTAACTTGGCCGGCACCATTTTGGACCCATCAGGCCGTTCCAGAACAAAATGCCTTGGGGTGCATCTGAGATTACAGGGGGTGCACCGTAGCTACTATAGAATGGTGGGGACCAGTACGCATTGTCGACGGGGGGTGGGGGGTGGATTTTCTCCCCCTTTTTTCAATTGAGGGCAAACAATTTTTTTGGGGGTGCAATGCATGCTTATGCACCCGTAGAACCGGGCCTGGACGCCATCTTGAAAATGAAGCCTTTCCGAAGTGTATTTTCCTAGATTTTTAGTATGTTCGGACGGTTCACGCCTCCTCGTCGCATTATCCCTTATATATATATATATATAATATATATATCAGGGCACTAAACTAAACTATCGTATTGTTGAGTTATCAAGGACACACACTTTGCTGTTTTCGTGTTGTGTAGTGTGTTCTTTGAGGAAGAAGGCCCCCGACACAGGATCGCTTTTAACTCACTTTATTTGTTTAGCTTTAGGTATTCATCTATGAAGCAAATGGAGAGGATTGTAAAAGTCACGCGTGGACGACCCTTAGCGGGTATCTTAACAGATACTCTGCCTGGGGGTTCTGCCTCTTCCCCCCGGATGTGTGTTGGTAGTACCCTGGGCAGCGTGCCCTCTATGACGCATAATATGCTCTGATTGGCTAATGTTGAGCGCCCCGCCCCCAGTGTATTAATGTGTGCCTGCCATCTGGTGGCCAGGCTGCGGTTTAATACAACTTATATATTTCTTTCTGTTCCCTTGTGGCTATGTGAGTATTAACAGCTGTTGATACAGTATACTATATTTATTCTTAACAGTTGAGGAAATGTTCGAGATATAAAAGAATACTTCCAGGGGTCCATAGCAACCACCATAGCAACGATGGGAAAACGTTGGGACACCCAAACCAATCTTTGTAAATAACTAACAAACTATAGGTCAGTATACATTCAACGAGCGAAGATTATGACAATAAAATGCACATTTATCGCTTTAAATGTTTTAAAAATTCCTTTTAATGCCGAAATCTTAAAAATATTGCATTTCCCACTGAGAATGAAAGTCATGTCCCGCCATTTTTATGGGGTTATGCACTGCAGGGGGCTTGGCGTGGGCGCACGATCGCTAGACATTCATAGGATTATGCACAAATAATTGTGCATAACTTTTTATGAGATATCGTCAGAACCGTTGCATGAGGATACGGTTGACAGGCTACACTAACACAGGCACGGCCCACGAGCAGAGGGGCCTACCAGTAGTGTGTGATGCGACAACATCACCACCACGCAGGGTAGACCTGTGCATTAGGTCATTGTTTCAGATGATAAGTTAATTCAGAACTGTCACTAAACAGTTTTAATAAAATAAACACGAGAGTGCTGTGCAGGGCCAAAATCGAAGTGAAAAATATCCAACAATCAGAAATGTGTGCCAATGTGTGTGACTTTATTGGACACAGAGACGGGTGTAAATGAATGAGAGGGCAGTGGTGTTCTGGGCCGCTCGTGATTTGCGGTCATCTGGGGGCAGCAGCGGCAGCATCAGGCGGTGGGGTGTGGCTGTGTTCCTGTTCTCCTCTTGCTCCACGCTGCTCCTCCTCCTCTCCTGAGCCTGATGGAGGGAGAGGAGGAACTGAGCATGCACTGATTCCAACAGTAGACAACAGCGCGCAGCTTATTTTGCAGTGTTTCAAGTGTACCTTGGCTCTTTCTCCTGATCGCTCTCCTCGGGCTTCATCCCCAACTGTCATGGGCTCTCGTCGTATCGCTGCTCATCTCTCCCCTCTTCTCTCCATCCGTCTTCTCCTCGATAAATGATGGATCAGCTAACCTGAAACCAAGAAACACAGACCTGGCCAGTCCACTGTAAAACAAGCTTAACAACTATACTGTTGAATCAATAAAGCAATAAAGCAATAAAGCAATAAATCAATAAAGCAATAAAACAATCAACAAGAAATCAAGAAATCAATCTATCAATAAATAAATAAATAATGTTTTTTTTTGTTTTGTTTGTTTTTTTTTGTTTTGTTTTTTTGATGGGTGGGGTTAAACAAAATCCCTTACTTAAATATTAAATACATCTTAAAAATACTACTATACTATTATCATTCTATACATATATTACTATTATATACAGTTATGTACAAAAGAGCCTGGCCTCAGCTCAGCCCCCGGCACCTCCACCAAGACAGTGGCGTTGTGGAGGTAGCGTTCCTCCAGGGAAGCCAGGCGCTCCTCCTGAAGGGCAGCCAGACGCTGCTCCCTGCAACCACCTCCCTCAACCTCCTGTCCTGAGCCTGACAGAGAGAGAGAGAGAGAGAGAGAGAGAGAGAGAGAGAAGTAGGGATGACAGAGGGGGACTGGTCAACGCCATCAGTCCAGATCATCGGTGGCAAGGCAGCAACAGCAGCAGATGGTTTTCAGCACTGCCTTGAAGAACCGCTTTACTCTGCTCTGCTTCTTCTTGGTTTTTTGGGCGAGCTCTGAAAATGACACCAAAAAGGAAGTTGATGTTGAAGTTTAAAACAAAAACATGAGGAGACTAATGCTTTAGACTTCTGACAAACCTAGTATGATATCTGCTATGTCTCGGTGGACCTCCACAGTCTCGATGGCAACCTCACAGGGCTCAGGGCAGCAGCTGGTGTAGTGGTCCCCACTGGGCTCAGGGCAGCAGCTGGTGTGGTGGTCCCCACTGGGGCTCGGGGCAGCAGCTGGTGTGGTGGTCCCCACTGGGCTCGGGGCAGCAGCTGGTGTGGTGGTCCCCACTGGGCTCGGGGCAGCAGCTGTTTTGGTGGTCCACACTGGGCTCAGGGCAGCAGCTGGTGTGGTGGTCCCCACTGGGCTCGGGGCAGCAGCTGGTGTGGTGGTCCCCCACTGGGCTCGGGGCAGCAGCTGTTTTGGTGGTCCACACTGGGCTCAGGGCAGCAGCTGGTGTAGTGGTCCCCACTGGGCTCAGGGCAGCAGCTGGTGTGGTGGTCCCCCACTGGGCTCGGGGCAGCAGCTGGTGTGGTGGTCCCCACTGGGCTCGGGGCAGCAGCTGTTTTGGTGGTCCACACTGGGCTCGGGGCAGCAGCTGCTTTGGTGGTCCCCACTGGGCTCGGGGCAGCAGCTGTTGTGGTGGTCCACACTGGGCTCGGGGCAGCAGCTGGTGTGGTGGTCCCCACTGGGCTCAGGGCAGCAGCTGGTGTGGTGGTCCCCACTAGGCTCAGGGCAGCAGCTGGTGTGGTGGTCCCCACTGGGCTCAGGGCAGCAGCTGTTGTGGTGGTCCCCACTGGGCTCAGGGCAGCAGCTGTTGTGGTGGTCCCCACTGGGCTCAGGGCAGCAGCTGGTGAGGTGGTCCCCACTGGGCTCAGGGCAGCAGCTGGTGAGGTGGTCCCCACTGGGCTCAGGGCAGCAGCTGGTGAGGTGGTCCCCACTGGGCTCAGGGCAGCAGCTGATGTGGTGGTCCCCACTGGGCTCAGGGCAGCAGCTGCTGTGGTGGTCACCACTGGGCTGACAGCTGCTGTTGTGGTGGACCCCTCTCTCCAGGCTGCTGATGAAGGGGTGCTCCAGCAGTGCACGTGGTGTGATTCGCTGGTTGGAATCCAGCTGGAGCATCCTCTTCATCAGGTCTATGAAGCTGGGCGGAATAGGTTGGCCTGGCACATTTCCTACCTTCGGTTAAAAAATGTGAAATGATTTAGATGATGGGACATAACATGGCCACTTCATTAAAGTCCACAATGTTAATGGATCAACACCTACTTGGAGAACCTCCTCCAGCGAGCTGAAACGGAACCGACTGGTTCGGCGCAGCAGGAACCCTTTTCCCCCCAGATAATCCCATGGGGACTGAAAAAAAAGCCTCTGTTTTAGTTCAGTTACATTGACCTGTAAATACAGTAAGACAGGCAGACACACAGACACGTATAGTGATACCTTGAGTCTCCAGACCGATCCTTTGGTGAAACACAAATGTGTTCTGATGCCGTGGTCCAGCAAAGCATCAGGAAGCTCACCCAGAGTCTTTCGGATGTATCGCCACTGAAACAAAACAGAACGCCCCCTTCCAGTTAGCAATCAACGATATAACTTAATGCATCATATGTTACATTTGATTTTTGTGGAAATATATTATGTTTTCATTTAAAAAATATTTTCAATGATCTGACCCACCGAGTCAGACTTGTAATTTGAACTTTGTCTTAGTGTAAAAGGTTTTTTGGTTAAATCACTTTGAAACACACTGTTAGACTCACCATATCGTATTCCGTGTCGCCGGGATAAATTGGGAAGCCGATTAACAATTCTGCCACCACGCAACCCAGGGACCACATGTCAATCAAGCCTGTAAACGGGAGCCCCAGCATGATCTCTGGGCATCTGGAATAGAAGAAAGACAGGGAATTGGAGTAACCATTGTAACCAATAAGAACCAGGTTAGGACTGCTGTCAGTTACTCACCTGTACCAGAGGGTCTGCAGGCCCATGCCAATTCGAACCTGGGACACATGATGGGATAAGCCAAAGTCAATCAGTTTGACTTTCATGCCCTGTCCTGTCAACATGATGTTTTCAGGCTTCAGGTCCGCATGAATGATCCCAATGGTACTGAGGTAGTCCAGGGCTGTGGCCAGCTGAAAATACATGAATCCATTATTACTTTATGACCGTTAAGGATGACTATGTTAACATTTCTTTCAATCAAATTCTTCTTCTTTAAGTAATGCTATCTACGTTTTATTGTTTTTGGTTCCGTTTTAAAAGTACCAAAGAGCAAAGTGTGATGACTAAATCCAATGTATTTTACGCAATAAGATGCACTCATGTAACACTATTTCTGTTTAGAAAAAATAACTGTCTTTTGTTTCCAGAGCAACAACAGGTGATCAAACATCATGCTGAATGTTGTTGAGGTTGAAATCCAACTCCACCTGTTCCAGGATGATCTTGATCTGCATCAGAGGCAGAGTGTGACGCTCTGCCTGCTCGGTGACGTCTAGGAGAGACTTGGCCAGGAGTTCAAACTCCAGACAGATGTGGGGACAGTGTACGAAGGCACCCATCCATCTCACGATCCCACACCTGTCTGGGTCCAGAACTTGGAGCTGCCTCAATATGGCAATCTGAGAATAAAGAGCAGGTTAAAGAGGGATTTTTTTACATTGTGAAATAACATGAAAAAACATGTAACGATATGAAACATACACAATTACAAATGAGCATATTATTTTTTGCAATATATATAGACCTATTAAAATAACATTATTTGTTAACTTATTCACATGTTTTGATTTACCTCTTTAATAGCTGTCCTAATCAATACCGGATGGTTTTTGATGATCTTAACAGCCACCCTTTCATTGGTGGCCGTTTTAAGACATCTGGCCACCTTTCCATAGGCTCCTTCCCCCAGGAAGCCTTCCACCCAGTAGGAGGAAGATGCTGTGGACATCAGGTCTCCCCTGGACACAGAGAAGTCCTTACCTGGAAGAGAGAGGACAACAACAATCAGAGAAAGCCTATATTGACATGCCGTCGACCATCCTATGGTTTGTATTTGTTCATTAAAAAAAAACCTCAATAGCGAACTGTTTTCTTTTTTTTTTTATTGTAACTAGGTTACTATTTTTTTTTTTTTTAAAGGGTTAGGGTTACGTAATGTGGTTCAATCACGAGTCCATTTTGCGAGTCGATTTAGCTCCTCCTCTTCGACGATGCGTGTCTCAACACCGCCGCCATCCGTTGAGAGAAAGACACGCATGTACAATTTCGACAAGAGCTCCGTTTTACCATTACGGCATCCAGAAAGTGTGCAACGTTTTGAAAGCAAAAACCCAACAAGCTTTCGATGACTTCATTTTCCAACGGGCAGCTCGTATGGAAATTGAACTTGCGTGTCTTCCTCTCACCTGACGGTGGCGGTGTTGAGCCGCATCCAGACGACATACAGTCTGCTCTCCGTAGAGCTGGGAACTCACCGTCCATGTCGCTCAGTCGTCTCGAGTCGTATCACCACACCGAAAAGTTTCAATGCAATGTCTGTCTCTCTCTGAACAAAGCTGCTCTCTCTACTACACGCAATGTCCAAATGTCTGATGTTGTCTCTGCACCGTGTAGTTTTTTGAAACCCGTTGTGATGGTTTGAATCATAAGGTATGAATGGTTGCTAGGTGATTTTCGGTCACGTGACGAGAAAAAAACAATCCAATAAATAAACCCCGACAGATGAACATACTTGCTTCAGATTTAAAAAAAAAAATAAGTTTTCATTTGAAACGCGATGAGAAATGAAGGCCTATGAAGCCTATCAGCAATTGCTAATTTAATGTGTGGGAATGAGTAGCATTTTGGCTAGCTGCTAACGGGCTCTGAGGTGTACGTGACCGACGAGTCTTCTAATATGGCGCCTTGCTTTCTAGTTCGAGCGGGAGCAAACATCTGACCAACTTTCCATGAATGCTGAGCAACTGTGGTTGTGTGTGTGTGTCCCATTGTTACAGAATAAAGTACTCTGAATGCTCCCCCCATCCCGACTCCTGTGAAGTGTTTGGGATAGAGGCAGAACGAGATAGAGAACATCACAAAAGCAACACACGTTTGAGCTTCAAGTCCTATATTGTGTTCCTGGTGTTAACAAATGGACAAAACGGATGAAGACCGAAGACGTTTTTCAAAGTCAATACTCAACATACAGTCTATGAGCTCAACTGAATGTGCCTCAACCCAAATGATATTGTTCTGTTGGAGCAGAGGACATACGAGACACAACCCCAAAAGGAAGGGAGGATGAGGGACAAAACAATGTCATGTCCTAACATCTGTAGTACATTGGATAAAGTGTCAGCCAAACAGAGATGGATGGACGAGTAAAAGAGGGAGAAAATAAGAGAGAGTGAGTGTGAGTGTGTGAAGAGTTCAATATAAGCAAGCTGATCAATTGTGTAAAAAGTGTGTATCTCTTTAGTCACACAAACTATTAAGAAGCCAAACTGCTGACAATATGTGTTTGTTTGTAATACATATATATAGGCCTATATGGGTATATATTACAAACATAGGCTATATACAGCCTACATCCGTGTATACATAGACCTATATATATTCATGGTTTATTCTAGTAAGGGGCATGGCTAGGGCCCCTTTTGACTTTTGGACCCCAAACTTGAGAACCTGGTCCCCACCCCACGTGTTCACACACCTAAAAAACACAAGTTTCTATCTCCATCCCACCGGAAATGGGGAACTTGAAACCTCCTGCCATTTTACTCCCATTGACTCTCATGTTGCAGGTCACGACCCTTTTCACCTTTTTGACCCTCCAAGATGGTGAGAGATGCCAAAATGTATACACACGTCCCCTTTGGTCCGAGAGTCGGACTTTTAAACCTCACCGAAAAAAGCTAGCCCTATGGGCCAGTTTGCTATCAGAGCTTCTCAGAAGTGTAACCTGCGAGTCCTATTTGCTCAGAATGTGGTTGCAAAACGATTGCAAAACTTCCTATCTCCGATTTGGAGATTGGAAGGTCTCACCGCCCCGAGACTTGACACCCTTATTACAGGGCTCGACTGGGACCTCCACCCTCTGTGACCCCGGGGGGGGGGGGGGGGGGGGGCGCCCACCCTGTTATTACATGGCGTACTTTCAATCCAACGACAATGAGAGGCGTTAGGACGGCCCCCTTTTGGCTGAGAGACTTGAGATTTTCACCGAGTGATCCCAAAGCACCCCCTGGTTGACTGGTCCAGAGGCCAAGTTCCTATCTCTATCCTACAAATGTATATGAATGTATAGCAACATTTATCTCCATTGCGTTTCAATGGAGCATTTGATGGCGTATTGTGAGTCACTTCCGGTTGGGCTACAGCCACAGATCGTCAGCTATGCTAACCAAGCTCCACGCCTTGCTCCAGTACTCCGCCGCCGCAGCTGGTCGGTTCACCTACCAGACCGACTCCTACGGATTCCAACGCCACGGAGGTTTATCGGTCCGTTGATGGGCCCATCGGTGCGCCACTACCTTGCACACCTCCACTACCCCATCCTAAATAAACCCGAGAGTTTTACCTTGTCCTCCGTCTGCGGCTCTCTGTGTTGTGCGTTTAGCTCCACGGCAACTTAAACCGCGACAATTTGCTTGAATAAAATAGACGTGTAGTGTACTGTGCGGTGCCAAAATCGATGTAAACAATTTCCAACAATCAGAAATGTGTGCCAATGTGTGTGACTTTATTGGACACAGAGACGGGTGTAAATGAATGAGAGGCGGTGGTCTTCTGGGCCAGGCATTTGGCGGTAGCAGCGGCAGCATCATCAGGTGGTGGGGTGCAGCTGTGTCCCTGGTTCTCCTCTTGCTCCACCCTGCTGCTCCTCCTCTCCTGAGCCTGATGGAGGGAGAGAAGGAACTGAGCATGCACAACAGTAGACAACAGTGTGCAGCTTATTTTGCAGTGTATCAACTGTGTACCTAAGAGAAGCTCTTTGTCTTGCTCCCTCTCCTCCTCCCGCTGTCTTCATCTCCATCTGTCTTGGGCTCTCCTCCTATCGCTGTTCATCTCTCCCTCTTCGTCTCCATCCGTCTTCTTCTCCTCGGTAAATTATTGATCAGCCAACCTGAAAAAAAGAAACAGACATGGCCAGTCCACTGTAATAGCAAACGACTATGCTAATCAATTAATACATCTTTTTTTGTAGTTTTTTAAAATGTTTTTATGTCTATTTATACATCTTAAAATCACTACTGTACTATTATCATGTTATACATCTATTACTATTATAAACAGTTATGTACAAAGCAGTCTGGCCTCAGGGCAGGGCAGCCAGACGCTGCTCCTGCAGGGCAGCCATGCGCTGCTCCTGCAGGGCAGCCAAACGCTCCTCCTGCAGGGCAGCCAGACTCTCCTCCTGCAGGACAGCCAGACGCTGCTCCTGGAGGGCAGCCAGACGCTGCTCCTGGAGGGCAGCCAGACGCTGCTCCTGCAGGACAGCCAGACGCTGCTCCTGGAGGGCAGCCAGACGCTGCTCCTGCAGGGCAGCCAGACTCTCCTCCTGCAGGGCAGCCAGATTCTCCTCCTGCAGGGCAGCCAGACGCTCCTCCTGCAGGGCAGCCAGACGCTGCTCCTGCAGGGCAGCCAGACGCTCCTCCTGCAGGGCAGCCAGACGCTCCTCCTGCAGGGCAGCCAGATGCGCCTCCTGCACCACCTCCTCTCCTGAGCATGATGGAGGGAGAGAAGGAGCTGAGCATGCACTGTCACAACAGTAGACAACAATGCGCAGCTAATTTTGCAGTGTTTCAAATGCGTAGCCTTAGAAAAGCTCTTTCTCTTGATCTCTCTCCTCCGCAGGCTGTCTTCATCTCCATCTGTCTCTCCATCAAACATTCAGGGCTGGCTGGTACCATCGGCTCCAGGTGACTCCTGGTTCTGACCCAGGGGGGCGTGGTCTCACTCGCCTGCTCCACTAGTAAAATGAGACACAGAAAATAGTGGATAATTATAATACCTTCTCACATACAAGTCTGCTTAGGCTCGACTAATGTATATTTGAGGCCGAGACTCTTGACAAGTCTCTAGATATAAGATCGTGTTTTCCTCACCATTGCCTTGAGACGGCTTGTCTTGTAAAAAAATAATGAGTGTATGTATGTGTCAAGAGTTGTGTGTCTAACAAAATTATCCTGCAGTCGAAAAGATGCATTGAATCTCGTGAAGACTAAAAGTCAATCTTACCAGAGGACGTAAAACAATATGTAGGCTGTCTGCTCTCTTGCTTTCAGGACCGCTGGCTCCGCAGTCTTCTCTACACGGGAGTCATTGAAAGTGAGCCATCCACCGCCCTGCTCTTCGACAATGTCACTGATGTAGTGACCTGGGGGGACATGGGACATCCCAGTACCTTAATGCTATATCCAGCATTATATACGTCTAGTCCGATGGACGTATACATACACACATGTGTGTCAGGCACAGAGGCACTGGCGTAACTATCGACGGTGCAACCGGTGCATTGCACCGGGGCCCAGACGTCGGGGGGGGGGGCCCATGAAGACGCCGTCAACAACCGTGCAGCACCCCCCCCCCCCCGTAAACAATCGCGCAGCACCACCCCCCCCCCCCCCCCCCCCCGGTCAACAATCGCGGGGGCCCGAAAATATTATTTGCACCGGGGCCCATCATCACGTTGTTACGCCAGTGCACAGAGGTACATTGTTGACATTCAAAACGTGAGTTACCAGTGTTTATGCTCTCCCCAAGGTGAGAGACGATCCCTGACAGACAATAGGTGGTCTGGTCTGGCTGATCCAATGCTGAGAAACACACCAACAATCTTGTTAACAACTGACAAGCCCAAGTCACATAGGTGGGGCAAGTTTTAAAATCATCATTTTTTTCTTACCCTTTCCTGCGGTGGGTTTGAATTGAGCTGGGATGTGGTCGCTTGTTTGGTAACTTGCCCTAAAGTAAATCACATTTTTCATTATCAATGAGACATTAACCTCTTCATCACTAGGCCTATTTCTAAGGATTTTGCTGAAAATAACATACCCGAATTGAACAGACGATATCTCTACAACTACAAGGGCTTTGAAGTTAATGGTACCAAAAGAAACAAGATAACACCTTTGAGGTTGTTAAAGTGAAATAATCAATGTGGATGCTACTGAATCAAAGTGAATGAAGCTAGAACACAGAATAAATGGAAGATATCATTTCATGTTTTGGTGTGCTGATAACACCCAGTACATTATCTGTTGGTAGCCCTATAGCACTATAGGGCCATAGCACAACCTTTGATGAGAGCCTTGGGCAGGATTTGATGCCAATAAAGTGAAGTAGAGCAAAGACAGAGGTTGTATTAGAGATAGGTTTAGGCGGGGTCTCCAAATAAAAACAATAAATGCAATGCAAACCAATGCAAAAATGATAATACAAACATGACGAGACAAAAACAGGTGAGAACCCATTGTTCAATTTTAACATTTGACCCCTCTGTTGAATGGTCAGGGACAATAGAATTGAATGACACCAAGCCCCACCATCGCAATTGCACTATACAGCCACCAGATGGCGATAAAGAATGCGTGTTCTGATTGAAGGCAGCTGACATATTTTCTGTGAAACCCTCTCTTAACTACTATACATGATTGTAAACATGATTGGGAGGTTTTAAAATGTTTCCCAGACACTGGATTATCTGTTTATGGTGGTTGTAATTGATCAAACACAACTTTGATGACAAAAATATATGTGTATATATATAAATATGTACTGTATAATTTATATGATACATCGATACGATAGTCATGTGTTGAGGTGCTTCTATATGGGTCCAAAATCAGTTTCTTTAACTCCTTTGTGCCATGCGTAGCGTAACAACGTACCTCAGTGTGCCCATCCCAGCTGCATCGCCCTGCTCTCCAACGAGGGAAGCCAGAGACAGCAGTGGAGGAATGCTAACAGCATCAGTCACTTTCCTCAATTTTGCCCCATCATGGTGGAAGCGCTTCAGGTGAAGTACCAACACCCTGTTGAAAGACAAAGACGGTTCATCAGCAGAGCGTTACATACACATACAGCCTGGAGAAGTACGCAGAGTCCACTTTCAAGCATCATTGTGTAGACAACCCACTAAAGTTAATGGCTCACCTGGGCAGAGTGAGGAAATGCCGAACCACTGTTGCCTGGCGACCAGAGCACTGCCTGCAGGTGCACTCCAGCTCTGACGGCTGAGGAACAAGCCACTGTTAGCATCATAGCCACAGTTATAGCCTCATAGCCTCATAAGTCAGCAAGGGACCAATGTACACCAATATACTCAACACAACTGTGTACTGACTTTGAAGTAGAGCAGCGTAGGATGGAGGTCCAAGGACAAGCTGTTCTCCTCCTCCTCTTGGAAGACCGTGTCCCCACAGCTTTCAAACACACACAAAACAAAACATATTCCGCCATTAGTACACAGCAGACATTAAACCATGTGATTGTTGAGTGTAAATGTTTTGAACTATGTTTTCCATCATTAAATCCTCAAGTACTTTACATAGACCAACAATGAAGTAAATGACATTTAGTCAGTTACCTGGAGCAGGTGCGGACACACTGCAGTCTGAACTCAAAGTTCTGGACGGGGCAAATGTAGCGCAGTGATGGGGTGGTCCCCTGCAGTGCCTCACCCTCCATCTTCATCTTCATGAAGAGGAGCAGCAGGAACACATGAGCGTCCTGTCAGAAACCAGCAGGTCACTTAAATGTGTTTACTACTTAAACACTGCATTACATAAGAGATAAGGAACGCTGGAGTCATCAGTTGTACCTGCTCAGAGTGATCCTTGTACCCTTCATTCAACTCTGCCAAACTGCTCTTAATAGACCAGAGGAGTCTGCGCTTGCTGCGGTTGGAGCTCTGACCCTGCCGGGATTTATAGAGCTCCCCCAAATACCTGGAGAAAAGCACATGAAGACCGAGTGCATTTAGTCTACTTATTGTGCCAGTGGTGAATAGGTCAGTAAATCAATCGTCCAAGCTGTACTCTCGAGTGTAAATGCTAAGGGTCTGGTTCTCTACTGGACCTCAGCAGCTTCAGTGTGGTTCCTCCCTGAGGGCTCCAGAGCGCCTCCTGCCTCGTGATGTCACTGCAGAAGCAGGGAAGACCGTAGAGACCCTGCAGAGCTGAGTTCAAGAAGCAGGTGTTTCCAATGTTGGGCAACCTGGGGTGGGAAAACACATACAGGAGTAAGTTTACCAGCTGATATAGTAGTGAATATGATGTGTACTTACAACGCACCCAAAAGATGGAAAAGACGATTTTCAAGCCGTTCCTAAATAGAGGGTGCTTTTATTTGTAGGATTATTTTCTAGAAAAAAGCTAAAGAGATATTACAGTTTTTGCATCATACCCGAGCTTCTTCTCCTGTCCCAACTGGGTCTTGCTCCTACCAGAGCGACACTTGTTCTCTGCTTTCAGTTGCCTGCAAGATAGACACAGGAAGAGTGAAAAGGATAAAGAAGTGAGAGAAAAAATACATTAACAGGGAAGAAGATGCAGATGTCATGTCATATAGGACATGACATCTGACATGACATCATACACTTATGAATGAATTCATCATCATCTATTCCATGTCTTTTCTTGTGCTGATGAGTCTCTTGTCTGATGAAAATCAACAGATGTTTCCTCCTGCTCACATACCCCTCTACAGATGCAGAACAACGTGGCTCTGAGAAGACTGAGGACCAACATGACAGATCAGACCATTTGATTGTGGGACATGAAGTCTACTTAATGGGTTTGTTCCTGCATGTACCTGCCGCTGTGTTAGCAGGAGGCCCAGTCATCTCCACCTCATGGAGCTCACTCCCAGCTACTGCAGGAACCCTAAAACAACGTAGACATTGATTCAGGCTCAAGCATGTGCTGTATCTTCGGTGGCCGATCGATCGGGGCACCCGTAGTCGCTACCTGTCATTCGTGGTCTCTGAGCTGCTCTGCTCACTGACTTCCTGGGTGCCTGAATCCGAGGACGATGCTGGCGAGGAAGAGGCGGCTGTGGACGAGGCGCTGCTGGAATCTGAAACATCAGGACTTCCTGTTGGAGAGGGAGAGTAAAAAAGGGAGGGAGAAGGAGACGTTATTGGCAGAGAGGAGGACAAGAGAGAGGGAGGAAGAGATGAAGCAGCATTCCGGGGAACAGTTAAAACCACAGAATGGGCAGCAGGGCTGATGTTGGGTGGTCCTCCATCTTCAGTGGTACGCTGTTAAAAGAAAGGGGCATTAGAACTGTATTTACTGTACTTATGTAAAGAACGGGGGAAATATGCCTACTTACAGTTCTTTTAGCACAGAAATGCTGCATATCGGGACGCTTCCTTTTAACAATTGTGCGTGGCTGCAAATGAATCACAAAGGATTGAGAATTAAATGGCAATACATAACACCAAATAGCCTACAAAGGAAGTCATCTTCACAACCCTGTTCAATATATTCCTCTGCCAAAATGTCGATTTCAACTTGTGGTTTTCTAAGTGTATGTGTGATCAAGTATATAATCTAATCAACCAAGAATTCATGACTAATGAATGTAATGATGTACTTCCACACAGGAAATTAAGGGAATATTGAATCCAATCCAAAACTATTGGTTAAATGCCAGCAACATTTGTAAGCCTTTGTGACTGACCATCAGGTCCCCCTGGGTAGCATCCAGCTGGTCTGGGACTAGCCGGGCTACACTCAAAGCCAGCAGGTAGGACACGTAGTGGGTGATGAGGTGTGGTGCCATGAACAGAGCTCCCACCAGCCGCTCTCTGGGGCCCAACACCTGCTCCAGGCAAGCCAGGATGGACATGGCCACCTGGAAGATGGACAAGACACACATGCGTGTTGGCACTGAGAATTCATATATTATATAGTTATATTGTGTACAGCGTTATCTCGTTCCACGGCTTGTTCCATACCGTGCGGTTTGGCACACATTCATTATCGACTTTTCAGTGTTGAATTTTGGTTTAAACAAACAAGGGCGTACAAATTACATTAAATTGTGTTCCGATGCATTCAGAAGAACACATTTAAATACAGTTTTCAGATAAAAACACACTCATAAGCCACTAATAGGTCACCATTGAAACATCTTATTGCGACATGCAGAGAGTGGAGACCTGGTAAGGAGCGGTGGGCAGGAGAAGGCAGTTGGCCTGCTACCTGTCCTCCGTCACCCTGACCCACAGGAAGGAGGAGCAGAAGAGGCGCTGGGTCTGCTGGAAGACCACGGCCATCTCCTCACAGGTCCCAGGCGGAAGGGACCAGAGGCTGCTGACCTGGAGAGCACAGCGCCAGTAGACACAAGTCAACCATGACTTTCAGGAGCTGAGTTCCAGGCTCCTCCAGGTACTTTTATCACATTCGACAACATGTGATCCACATCTTTCTCTGACTCACATCAATATTAAATGTGATTTCCGGTTTCTAAACTTCAACGTAATGTATTACACCGTAAGCTGACAACTATAATTAATGTATATAGCTGTTGGCTACGTTTGTTAGGTGTTTTTCCCCATTAAACACCCTGTGATCCAGTTATCTGGCTCTTACTCAAAAACAACATTAAACTGACTACATTACAGCGAGCTACACTTGTTGTGTTTTTTATTTCTAATTAGAGATCTCAGCGCTCGCTAACCATTTCTTCAGCCACAGTTAGCTAGCACCGTTATAATAATAACAATGTTAGAAACGTACACTTTACTATTGTTCATCGTCCTGGTTCTAACTCCAAACAACTTGACACACCTGAGCAGGTGACAGATGGCCTCTCTGAGGGAGCAGCCAGGAACCACCACCTGCCAGGGGGGCGGAGCTGAAGCGGGGGCGGAGCCGACAGAGGAGGACGTCTGGACGGACCCGGAGTCTCCGACACGACCTGAAGACCGACCACATTCACATTCATGTCATCTTACTAACACTTTTCTGACGTGCTCTCTTTATGTTTTCATTAACATGGTGCTGCCTTTTTGAGGGCACTGATTTCCGAGCTGATTTGCTTACACGCTCCAAAGAGAGCCCAAACTTCATCAAACCACGAATATACCTTTGCATGGCCTCGGAGAGGGGAGCGAATGAACGCAGCAACGCATTGAAGAAGCAGCAGTGGAAATCAACACAGGAGAAGCGGTGAAAAGACGAGTGCCGCGCCTGAACGACCAGGTGAACTGATGCGGAGCAGAGGAGCGCAGGCGTGACGTCACATCCGGGAGACTCGTGGGCTGTGCTGGTGGATGATTGACAGATGCACACTGGACACGCCCACCTAGTCTGTCTCCTATCCCTAATGATGCGGAATCTGTGTTTACATGGAGGCGGAGGCCAAAGTCAAACTAACTCATTCTCTATTCAAATAACTCAACATAACTCAACATACAGTCTATGAGCTCAACTGAATGTGCCTCAACCCAAATGATAGTTCTGTTGGAGCAGAGGACATACGAGACACAACCCCAAAAGGAAGGGAGGATGAGGGACAAAACAATGTCATGTCCTAACATCTGTAGTACATTGGATAAAGTGTCGGCCAAAGAAGAGATGGATGGACGAGTAAAAGAGAGAAAATAAAGAGATTATGTTGTGTGTGTGTGTGTGTGTGTGTGTGTGTGTGTGTGTGTGTGTGTGTGTGCCTATATATAGGTAGGTTATATGTTACAAACATATAGCCTATTTTTGTGAACCGGCCCCGTCTGTGCGTCGCCTACAGACGCTGTCCGTGGTGCTGAGGAACTGATCCACACAACAGACGTCTCAGTCCGACGGCGTTTCAAAGTTTTGTGCATCGCTTAATTGTCTTTTTGTATTTTTCTGCTTCCTTATATTTCCTATCCAAATATGGAGGCCTATATCGGGAACGATGCGTGCTGCGGTATAGTCTTGGTTTCGCGTCATTTTGTTTAGATTCAAATGGCTTATTGTCCTCGGAAAGGCGACACGAAAAATGATAAAAGCGAAGAATAAAGTGTGGAAAAGGAGGAAAGTACAACCAGTATAAAAACGAGCCCCAGCCTGTTGACGCGCTTCCGGAGTGCGTGACCCCGTTGATTAGGCCCCGGAGTGAATCACCCCGTTGGGATTAGTGGTGCCAGACCTGCTCTGGACTACTGCTGGCGCTCCGCTGGCTTTTATAGGGCTCCTAGGGACGGCACGTTACGTCATGGTGCTGGTTCTGGTCCATTGGTGAAAACGAGACCATTGAGGCATGGCGCGGTCTGGTTTGCACCTTATTCGGAAAGAGGAGACGGTGTTTCATAGATTGAGTCATTTTAAATGCTTTCTTTGCTAATAAATTGCACCCAAAAAAAATGTAGGGTGCCTTCTGGGTGATGGAACACTGGGTTCTGCTGTCTGATTGGATAAGGACACAGATCAACTGTTTCCTTCCAAGACATTGGATGGCTTTGAGCATTTTAATGGCACAGGTTAATACTGTTTGCCTTCGTTTGACTTCGTTTCCAACTGTTAGTCTCGCTAAACCAAATGACCGGTATGCTGTGTGCCAACAATCAGAAATGTGTGCCAATGTGTGTGACTTTATTGGATACAGAGACAGGTGTAAATGAATGAGAGGTGATGGTGTTCTGCGCCGCTCATGATGTGCACACCATTAATAGGGGCCGAGAATGACTGGGAATACGATAGAGACATGGGGGGTCTTGTATATGAATCAGGGCATTAAACTATATATATATATATTTATTTATTTATTTATTTATTTATTTATTTATTTATACCATGGTCTGGGTGAATACTCGATTCTGATTGGCTGGCGGGTGTAGGTTAAAAAGTGTTAATGTACACCTAGGAAAGATGTTCGGACAGGCGCTAGATGGTAACCATGGCAACGGAGAGGGAATACTCGATTCTGATTGGCTGCAGGGTGGCCATTAATCCCTGCTATATGCAGAGCTAACTCTGGCTATATGGACACCTACTAAGTACTTCCAGTCAAATTGTCTGTTCAGCCTTCAAAACGAGAGCTGGTAAATTGTGAAAAATGCATTAAACTGTAATCAGAAAACGCGGTTATATGCTATAGACCCCATAGTATCTGTGGTATAAAGGCTGGGACACATTTCAAATTATAAATATGTACACTTTATGTTGAAAGCATAGGCCGTCGCGATTCCCGATGTGCAATGCATTACGTCAGCTCTCTGGCTCATAGTAGGCTAGGTGAGTCAATCTATGAAAAAAAAGGGCTTAACCCCAAAAAAATGGATACAAAAGGTTTCTAGTAGTATTTGGTGTGCTAAATAACATACTAAAAGTATACCAAAATATACCTCCCAGAAAGCCCTCATTTCCAAGATGGCGGCCGAAATGGCGGCGGGGAGCTTGAAATGGCTATATCTCAAATTGAAAAAATGTTGCAAAGGAATTTTCAACTGATTCTGGTACCTCTGGACATGCTTACGAACATACTAAACATCTAGGAAAATACACCTTCCGGAAAGGCTTCATTTTCAAGATGGCGTCCAAAATGGTGGCCGGCCAAGCTTAAAATGGCTATATATCTCAATAGAAAAAGATTATTCAAATGATTTTTCACTTGATTCTGGTAGGCCTACCTGCAAATATGCTTATGAACATACTAACAATCTAGGAAAATATACCTCCCAGAAAGGCTTCATTTTCATAATGGCGTCCAAAATGGCGGCCGGGAGCTTAGAATGGCTATATCTCAAATGGAAAATGTTTCAACTGATTCTGGTACCTCTATACATTAAGAACGTGCGACAAATCTAGGTAAATATAACTGCTAGAAAGGCATCACTTTCAAAATGACTGCCTGTGAGCTTACATTGGTTAAATGGTTAAAATTGGTTAGGCTACTATTCAAACTAGAAAGGTGGTGTTGGTGTTGAACAACATAAATGCCACACTTATTGTGGTCTTTATTCATCATCATCTTCAGGCTCCTCTGGAAGAAACTTGTTATGTGGATTGTCACATTCCTTAAGTTGACATGGATGAATGGATGAATATTGTTTCCTCTTCTTTGATGTGTGTTGTCTTTAATGGATGGCCCATCCCCATAGCCATCAAACACAATGGTTGTAGCTGAGCCATAATGTTGGATGGTGAAGTCTGCATATGACTGCACAATTTTACCATAGCTTTGTCCGTGCTTCCATGGTATTCGGTGAAAAAGTGAACCTCATGTCAAACATGTTAGAAGTTGCTAGGTCACTGATAACGGCAGATCGCGCAGGTTCTTGGCTTTGGCTATGGGGATGGGCCATCCATTAAAGACAACACACATCAAAGAAGAGGAAACAATATTCATCCCATTGTCAACTTCACTGCTGAGACAGAGTTCTCAGGTAAGAAGGAGGAGTTCCTGTCAAGAGATCTGAATAAACAGAGGCTGATCCAAATGATAAGCGATGAACTGAAAGAAAGGGTGTGGTCAATTCAACTGTGGTCAATTCAATTGGAGATGCTGATGTAGACATCGTAAGGGCCGCAGTGGAATCATCTCTTCTTCACACCACTACGCTGATTGGAGAAGATACAGATCTCCTTGTCTTACTACTTCACTATGCACAGAGAGATAGTAAGGGCGTTTATTTCAGATCAGACAAGTCCAAAGCTGATGGCAGTTTTAAAGTGTATGCCATAAACCATTTAAAAGAAGTACTTGGACATGATGTGTGTTCTCAGTTGATGTTCATCCATGCTCTCACTGGCTGTGACACAACTTCTCGCATCTTCGGGGTTGGCAAAAAGACTGCTTTCCAGAAGCTTGTAAAAGGGGATCCTGTCCTTCGATCTTGTGCCAATGCATTCATTGTCCCAAACCAGACCACAGAGGTGACCGATGACCTTGGGTGCCAAGTAATGGCTGTCCTCTTTGGTGGAAAGTGCACAGATTCCCTTGCAGCAATGCGATATACCATTTTCAGCAAGAAGGTTGTCTCAGCCTCATCAACTGTAACGCCTGAACGTCTGCCACCAACTGAATCTGCGACCAAATTTCACTGTTGTAGAGCATACTACCAGGTCATGGTCTGGATGGGAACAGAAGATGGTATGGATGCCCTGAACTGGGGGTGGAGCCTGCAGGACAATAGATTTGTCCCACTCATGTCAACAATGAATGTTGCTCCAGACAGTCTCTTGAAGGTCATTCATTGTAACTGTACCACTGCCTGCAAGACACTCCGCTGCTCTTGCAGAAAATATGGACTACCTTGTACTACTGTCTGTGGACCATGTCAACTTAAGGAATGTGACAATCCACATAACAAGTTTCTTCCAGAGGAGCCTGAAGATGATGATGAATAAAGACCACAATAAGTGTGGCATTTATGTTGTTCAACACCAACACCACCTTTCTAGTTTGAATAGTAACCAATTTTAACCATTTAACCAATGTAAGCTCACAGGCAGTCATTTTGAAAATGATGCCTTTCTAGCAGTTATATTTACCTAGATTTGTCGCACGTTCTTAATGTATAGAGGTACCAGAATCAGTTGAAACATTCTTTTGTAACATTTTCCATTTGAGATATAGCCATTCTAAGCTCCCGGCCGCCATTTTGGACGCCATTATGAAAATGAAGCCTTTCTGGGAGGTATATTTTCCTAGATTGTTAGTATGTTCATAAGCATATTTGCAGGTACCAGAATCAAGTGAAAAATCATTCGAATAATCTTTTGCTATTGAGATATATAGCCATTTTAAGCTTGGCCGGCCACCATTTTGGACGCCATCAGGCCCGGTTCCAGAACAAAATGCCTTGGGGTGCATCTGAGATTACAGGGGGTGCACCAGTAGGCTACTATAGAAGTGGTGGGGACCAGTACGCGATTGTCGACGGGGGGGGTGGGGGGTGGATTTTCTCCCTCCTTTTTTCAATTGAGGGTGCAAACAATTTTTTTGGGGGTGCAATGCATGCTTATGCACCCCCGTAGAACCGGGCCTGGACGCCATCTTGAAAATGAAGCCTTTCCGGAAGGTGTATTTTCCTAGATTTTTAGTATGTTCGGACGGTTCACGCCTCCTCGTCGGGCATTATCCCTTATATATATATATATATATATATATATATATATATATATATCAGGGCACTAAACTAAACTATCGTATTGTTGAGTTATCAAGGACACACACTTTCGTGTTTTCGTGTTGTGTAGTGTGTTCTTTGAGGAAGAAGGCCCCCGACACAGGATCGCTTTTAACTCACTTTATTTGTTTAGCTTTAGGTATTCATCTATGAAGCAAATGGAGAGGAATTGTAAAAGTCACGCGTGGAGCGACCCTTAGCTGGGTATCTTAACAGATACGCTGCCTGGGGGTTTCTGCTCTTCCCCCGGATGTGTTGTTTGGTAGTACCTGGGCAGGCGTGGCCTCTATGACGCATAATATGCTCTGATTGGCTAATGTTGAGCGCCCGCCCCCAGTGTATTATGTGTGCTGCCATCTGGTGGCCAGGTGCGGTTAATACAACTTGTATATTTCTTTCTGTTCCCTTGTGGCTATGTGAGGATATTACAGCCTGTTGATACATATACTATTATTTATTCTTAACAGTTGAGAAATGTTCGAGATATAAAAGAATACTTCCAGGTGTCCATAGCAACCACCATAGCAACGATGGAAAACGTTGGGACACCCGAACCAATCTTTGTAATAACTAACAAACTAAAGGTCATATACATTCAACGAGCGAAGATTATGACAATAAAATGCACATTTATCGCTTTAAATGTTTTAAAAATGCCTTTTAATGCCGAAATCTTAAAATATTGCATTTCCCACTGAGAATGAAAGTCATGTCCGCCATTTTTATGGGGTTATGCACTGCAGGGGCTTGCGTGGGCGCACCGATCGCTAGACATTCATAGGATTATGGACAAATAATTGTGCATAACTTTTTATTAGATATCGTCAGACCGTTGCATGAGGATACGTTGACAGGCTACACTAACACAGGCACGCCCACGAGCAGAGGCCTACCAGTAGTGTGTGATGCACAACATCACCACACGCAGGGTAGACCTGTGCATTAGGTCATTGTTTCAGCTGATAAGTTAATTCAGAACTGTCACTAAACAGTTTTAATAAAATAAACGCGTAGAGTGCTGTGCAGGGCCAAAATCGAAGTGAAAAATATCCAACAATCAGAAATGTGTGCCAATGTGTGTGACTTTATTGGACACAGAGACGGGTGTAAATGAATGAGAGGGCAGTGGTGTTCTGGGCCGCTCGTGATTTGGCGGTCATCTGGGGGCAGCAGCGGCAGCATCAGGCGGTGGGGTGTGGCTGTGTTCCTGGTTCTCCTCTTGCTCCACGCTGCTCCTCCTCCTCTCCTGAGCCTGATGGAGGGAGAGGAGGAACTGAGCATGCACTGATCCAACAGTAGACAACAGCGCGCAGCTTATTTTGCAGTGTTTCAAGTGTACCTTGGCTCTTTCTCCTGATCGCTCTCCTCGGGCTTCATCCCCAACTGTCATGGGCTCTCGTCGTATCGCTGCTCATCTCTCCCTCTTCGTCTCCATCCGTCTTCTCCTCGATAAATGATGGATCAGCTAACCTGAAACCAAGAAACACAGACCTGGCCAGTCCACTGTAAAACAAGCTTAACAACTATACTGTTGAATCAATAAAGCAATAAAGCAATAAAGCAATAAATCAATAAAGCAATAAAACAATCAACAAGAAATCAAGAAATCAATCTATCAATAAATAAATAAATAATGTTTTTTTTTGTTTTGTTTGTTTTTTTTTGTTTTGTTTTTTTGATGGGTGGGGTTAAACAAAATCCCTTACTTAAATATTAAATACATCTTAAAAATACTACTATACTATTATCATTCTATACATATATTACTATTATATACAGTTATGTACAAAAGAGCCTGGCCTCAGCTCAGCCCCGGCACCTCCACCAAGACAGTGGTGTTGTGGAGGTAGCGTTCCTCCAGGGAAGCCAGGCGCTCCTCCTGAAGGGCAGCCAGACGCTGCTCCTGCACCACCTCCCTCAACCTCCTGTCCTGAGCCTGACAGAGAGAGAGAGAGAGAGAGAGAGAGAGAGAGAGAGAGAGAGAGAGAGAGAGAGAAGTAGGGATGACAGAGGGGGACTGGTCAACGCCATCAGTCCAGATCATCGGTGGCAAGGCAGCAACAGCAGCAGATGGTTTTCAGCACTGCCTTGAAGAACCGCTTTACTCTGCTCTGCTTCTTCTTGGTTTTTTGGGCGAGCTCTGAAAATGACACCAAAAAAGGAAGTTGATGTTGAAGTTTAAAACAAAAACATGAGGAGACTAATGCTTTAGACTTCTGACAAACCTAGTATGATATCTGCTATGTCTCGGTGGACCTCCACAGTCTCGATGGCAACCTCACAGGGCTCAGGGCAGCAGCTGGTGTAGTGGTCCCCACTGGGCTCAGGGCAGCAGCTGTTGTGGTGGTCCCCACTGGGCTCGGGGCAGCAGCTGGTGTGGTGGTCCCCACTGGGCTCGGGGCAGCAGCTGGTGTGGTGGTCCCCACTGGGCTCGGGGCAGCAGCTGTTTTGGTGGTCCACACTGGGCTCAGGGCAGCAGCTGGTGTGGTGGTCCCCACTGGGCTCGGGGCAGCAGCTGGTGTGGTGGTCCCCACTGGGCTCGGGGCAGCAGCTGTTTTGGTGGTCCACACTGGGCTCAGGGCAGCAGCTGGTGTAGTGGTCCCCACTGGGCTCAGGGCAGCAGCTGGTGTGGTGGTCCCCACTGGGCTCGGGGCAGCAGCTGGTGTGGTGGTCCCCACTGGGCTCGGGGCAGCAGCTGTTTTGGTGGTCCACACTGGGCTCGGGGCAGCAGCTGCTTTGGTGGTCCCCACTGGGCTCGGGGCAGCAGCTGTTGTGGTGGTCCACACTGGGCTCGGGGCAGCAGCTGGTGTGGTGGTCCCCACTGGGCTCAGGGCAGCAGCTGGTGTGGTGGTCCCCACTAGGCTCAGGGCAGCAGCTGGTGTGGTGGTCCCCACTGGGCTCAGGGCAGCAGCTGTTGTGGTGGTCCCCACTGGGCTCAGGGCAGCAGCTGTTGTGGTGGTCCCCACTGGGCTCAGGGCAGCAGCTGGTGAGGTGGTCCCCACTGGGCTCAGGGCAGCAGCTGGTGAGGTGGTCCCCACTGGGCTCAGGGCAGCAGCTGGTGAGGTGGTCCCCACTGGGCTCAGGGCAGCAGCTGATGTGGTGGTCCCCACTGGGCTCAGGGCAGCAGCTGCTGTGGTGGTCACCACTGGGCTGACAGCTGCTGTTGTGGTGGACCCCTCTCTCCAGGCTGCTGATGAAGGGGTGCTCCAGCAGTGCACGTGGTGTGATTCGCTGGTTGGAATCCAGCTGGAGCATCCTCTTCATCAGGTCTATGAAGCTGGGCGGAATAGGTTGGCCTGGCACATTTCCTACCTTCGGTTAAAAAATGTGAAATGATTTAGATGATGGGACATAACATGGCCACTTCATTAAAGTCCACAATGTTAATGGATCAACACCTACTTGGAGAACCTCCTCCAGCGAGCTGAAACGGAACCGACTGGTTCGGCGCAGCAGGAACCCTTTTCCCCCCAGATAATCCCATGGGGACTGAAAAAAAAGCCTCTGTTTTAGTTCAGTTACATTGACCTGTAAATACAGTAAGACAGGCAGACACACAGACACGTATAGTGATACCTTGAGTCTCCAGACCGATCCTTTGGTGAAACACAAATGTGTTCTGATGCCGTGGTCCAGCAAAGCATCAGGAAGCTCACCCAGAGTCTTTCGGATGTATCGCCACTGAAACAAAACAGAACGCCCCCTTCCAGTTAGCAATCAACGATATAACTTAATGCATCATATGTTACATTTGATTTTTGTGGAAATATATTATGTTTTCATTTAAAAAATATTTTCAATGATCTGACCCACCGAGTCAGACTTGTAATTTGAACTTTGTCTTAGTGTAAAAGGTTTTTTGGTTAAATCACTTTGAAACACACTGTTAGACTCACCATATCGTATTCCGTGTCGCCGGGATAAATTGGGAAGCCGATTAACAATTCTGCCACCACGCAACCCAGGGACCACATGTCAATCAAGCCTGTAAACGGGAGCCCCAGCATGATCTCTGGGCATCTGGAATAGAAGAAAGACAGGGAATTGGAGTAACCATTGTAACCAATAAGAACCAGGTTAGGACTGCTGTCAGTTACTCACCTGTACCAGAGGGTCTGCAGGCCCATGCCAATTCGAACCTGGGACACATGATGGGATAAGCCAAAGTCAATCAGTTTGACTTTCATGCCCTGTCCTGTCAACATGATGTTTTCAGGCTTCAGGTCCGCATGAATGATCCCAATGGTACTGAGGTAGTCCAGGGCTGTGGCCAGCTGAAAATACATGAATCCATTATTACTTTATGACCGTTAAGGATGACTATGTTAACATTTCTTTCAATCAAATTCTTCTTCTTTAAGTAATGCTATCTACGTTTTATTTTTTTTGGTTCCGTTTTAAAAGTACCAAAGAGCAAAGTGTGATGACTAAATCCAATGTATTTTACGCAATAAGATGCACTCATGTAACACTATTTCTGTTTAGAAAAAATAACTGTCTTTTGTTTCCAGAGCAACAACAGGTGATCAAACATCATGCTGAATGTTGTTGAGGTTGAAATCCAACTCCACCTGTTCCAGGATGATCTTGATCTGCATCAGAGGCAGAGTGTGACGCTCTGCCTGCTCGGTGACGTCTAGGAGAGACTTGGCCAGGAGTTCAAACTCCAGACAGATGTGGGGACAGTGTACGAAGGCACCCATCCATCTCACGATCCCACACCTGTCTGGGTCCAGAACTTGGAGCTGCCTCAATATGGCAATCTGAGAATAAAGAGCAGGTTAAAGAGGGATTTTTTTACATTGTGAAATAACATGAAAAAACATGTAACGATATGAAACATACACAATTACAAATGAGCATATTATTTTTTGCAATATATATAGACCTATTAAAATAACATTATTTGTTAACTTATTCACATGTTTTGATTTACCTCTTTAATAGCTGTCCTAATCAATACCGGATGGTTTTTGATGATCTTAACAGCCACCCTTTCATTGGTGGCCGTTTTAAGACATCTGGCCACCTTTCCATAGGCTCCTTCCCCCAGGTAGCCATTGTAACTAGGTTACTATTTTTTTTTTTAAAGGGTTAGGGTTACGTAATGTGGTTCAATCACGAGTCCATTTTGCGAGTCGATTTAGCTCCTCCTCTTCGACGATGCGTGTCTCAACACCGCCGCCATCCGTTGAGAGAAAGACACGCATGTACAATTTCGACAAGAGCTCCGTTTTACCATTACGGCATCCAGAAAGTGTGCAACGTTTTGAAAGCAAAAACCCAACAAGCTTTCGATGACTTCATTTTCCAACGGGCAGCTCGTATGGAAATTGAACTTGCGTGTCTTCCTCTCACCTGACGGTGGCGGTGTTGAGCCGCATCCAGACGACATACAGTCTGCTCTCCGTAGAGCTGGGAACTCACCGTCCATGTCGCTCAGTCGTCTCGAGTCGTATCACCACACCGAAAAGTTTCAATGCAATGTCTGTCTCTCTCTGAACAAAGCTGCTCTCTCTACTACACGCAATGTCCAAATGTCTGATGTTGTCTCTGCACCGTGTAGTTTTTTGAAACCCGTTGTGATGGTTTGAATCATAAGGTATGAATGGTTGCTAGGTGATTTTCGGTCACGTGACGAGAAAAAAACAATCCAATAAATAAACTCCGACAGATGAACATACTTGCTTCAGATTTTTAAAAAAAATAAGTTTTCATTTGAAACGCGATGAGAAATGAAGGCCTATGAAGCCTATCAGCAATTGCTAATTTAATGTGTGGGAATGAGTAGCATTTTGGCTAGCTGCTAACGGGCTCTGAGGTGTACGTGACCGACGAGTCTTCTAATATGGCGCCTTGCTTTCTAGTTCGAGCGGGAGCAAACATCTGACCAACTTTCCATGAATGCTGAGCAAATGTGGTTGTGTGTGTGTGTCCCATTGTTACAGAATAAAGTACTCTGAATGCTCCCCCCATCCCGACTCCTGTGAAGTGTTTGGGATAGAGGCAGAACGAGATAGAGAACATCACAAAAGCAACACACGTTTGAGCTTCAAGTCCTATATTGTGTTCCTGGTGTTAACAAATGGACAAAACGGATGAAGACCGAAGACGTTTTTCAAAGTCAATACTCTCAACATACAGTCTATGAGCTCAACTGAATGTGCCTCAACCCAAATGATATTGTTCTGTTGGAGCAGAGGACATACGAGACACAACCCCAAAAGGAAGGGAGGATGAGGGACAAAACAATGTCATGTCCTAACATCTGTAGTACATTGGATAAAGTGTCAGCCAAACAGAGATGGATGGACGAGTAAAAGAGAGAAAATAAGAGAGAGTGAGTGTGAGTGTGTGAAGAGTTCAATATAAGCAAGCTGATCAATTGTGTAAAAAGTGTGTATCTCTTTAGTCACACAAACTATTAAGAAGCCAAACTGCTGACAATATGTGTTTGTTTGTAATACATATATATAGGCCTATATGGGTATATATTACAAACACACACATAGGCTATATACAGCCTACATCCGTGTATACATAGACCTATATATATTCATGGTTTATTCTAGTAAGGGGCATGGCTAGGGCCCCTTTTGACTTTTGGACCCCAAACTTGAGAACCTGGTCCCCACCCCACGTGTTCACACACCTAAAAAACACAAGTTTCTATCTCCATCCCACCGGAAAAACTTGAAACCTCCAGCCATTTTACTCCCATTGACTCTCATGTTGCAGGTCACGACCCTTTTCACCTTTTTGACCCTTCAAGATGGTGAGAGATGCCAAAATGTATACACACGTCCCCTTTGGTCCGAGAGTCGGACTTTTAAACCTCACCGAAAAAAGCTAGCCCTATGGGCCAGTTTGCTATCAGAGCTTCTCAGAAGTGTAACCTGTGAGTCCTATTTGCTCAGAATGTGGTTGCAAAACGATTGCAAAACTTCCTATCTCCGATTTGGACATTGGAAGGTCTCACCGCCCCGAGACTTGACACCCTTATTACAGGGCTTGACTGGGATCTCCACCCTCTGTGACTCCGGGGGGGCGATCCGCACCCTGTTATTACGTGGCGTACTTTCAATCCAACAGTAATGAGAGGCGTTAGGACGGCCCCCTTTTGGCTGAGAGACTTGAGATTTTCACCGAGTGATCCCAAAGCACCCCCTGGTTGACTGGTCCAGAGGCCAAGTTCCTATCTCTATCCTACAAATGTATATGAATGTATAGCAACAACATTTATCTCCATTGCGTTTCAATGGAGCATTTGATGGTGTATTGTGAGTCACTTCCGGTGGGGTACAGCCACAGATCGTCAGCTATGCTAACCAAGCTCCACGCCTTGCTCCAATACTCCGCCGCCGCAGCTGGTCGGTTCGCCTACCTCTCCTACGGATTCCAATGCCACGGAGGTTTATCGGTCCGTTGATCGGCCCGTCGGTGCGCCACTACCTTGCCACGGCTCCGCGGCCCACAGCTACCCGCCGACTACCTGGGCTCACCTCCACTACCCCATCCTAAATAAACCCGAGTTTTACCTTGTCCTTCGTCTGCGGCTCTCTGTGTTGTGCGTTTAGCTCCACGCCAACTTAAACCGCGACAATTTGTTTGAATAAAATAGACGTGTAGTGTACTGTGCGGTGCCAAAATCGATGTAAAAAATTTCCAACAATCAGAAATGTGTGCCAATGTGTGTGACTTTATTGGACACAGAGACGGGTGTAAATGAATGAGAGGCGGTGGTCTTCTGGGCCAGGCATTTGGCGGTAGCAGCGGCAGCATCATCAGGTGGTGGGATGCAGCTGTGTCCCTGGTTCTCCTCTTGCTCCACCCTGCTGCTCCTCTTCTCCTGAGCCTGATGGAGGGAGAGAAGGAACTGAGCATGCACAACAGTAGACAACAGTGTGCAGCTTATTTTGCAGTGTTTCAACTGTGTACCTAAGAGAAGCTCTTTCTCTTGATCTCTCTCCTCCACAGGCTGTCTTCATCTCCATCCGTCTCTCCATCAAACATTCAGGGCTGGCTGGTACCATCGGCTCCATGTAACTCCTGGTTCTGACCCAGGGGGGCGTGGTCTCACTCGCCTGTCCACTAGTAAAATAAGACACAGAAAATAGTGGTTAATTATAATACCTTCTCACATACAAGTCTGCTTAGAGGCTCGACTAATGTATATTTGAGGCTGAGACTCTTGACAAGTCTCTAGATATAAGATCGTGTTTTCCTCACCATTGCCTTGAGACGGCTTGTCTTGTAAAAAAAATAATGAGTGTATGTACTGTATGTGTCAAGAGTTGTGTGTCTAACAAAATTATACTGCAGTTGAAAAGATGCATTGAATCTCGTGAAGACTAAAAGTCAATCTTACCAGAGGACGTAAAACAATATGTAGGCTGTCTGCTCTCTTGCTTTCAGGACCACTGGCTCCGCTGTCTTCTATACGGGAGTCATTGACAGTGAGCCATCCACCGCCCTGTCCTCTGTAGTAAGTCAGACAATTTGGTACGGCAAACATTCATTTTGGTCTGGGACACCCCATTCCTTCCTCTTCTCAATCATAATGTTGAGTGTATTTACCATCTCAGGTGTCAGCAGTACTGCTACCTTTCTCTCCCTTTTTCCTTTCAGTTCAACATGCTCAAAATAGCGGCAGCTAGCCCCAATTCATCAACAGTGTTTGTTTTTTTGTTTCTTTCCAGAAAATTCTTCAGTTTTATCTTTGAGACCTCCCCAACACGTCTTCTACTGTATTGAAGAGGACAATCTTGGTCAATGCAGCTTTTGCAAGGCTGGAATAGTTCTGCACTGTTGACTTCTTCTTCAATGCAGCAGTTGCTGATTCAGCAGTTTTGTCAAGATGCTTGTTAAATTTTGTCACATCATCAGTGAGCGGTAATCTGGTTGGTTTGTTACATTTCAAGTCACTAATGGTGCTTAAGGCACAGTGGGATATGTACTCCGACCACTTTGCAGTATAAAGCTTCTGAAAAGCTTTTGAGGATTTAATCAAGTCATCATCTCCAGCCATAAGACAATGAATGATGTCACTCACTTTCAACAGTGAGTGTCCAAGTGCAAGGATTGGAGTTTTGTAACAGTTCTTATCTTTATCAAATCCTGCTGTTTCTTTTACTGCTTCAATTACTTCCATGAAATTTCCTGGTTTTATGGCATCCTCTAAGGTTAGGATTGAAGACCTTTTGCGGATGGTTTGCAGGAATCTTCCCAGCTGACGGATTTTTTGGCAGATATAGTCATGTTTTGAAGGGTCATGTCCATGTTTTCTGAAAAGGGTGTCAGCATACCAAAGAAGGCAGAAGTCATGAATAACACTTGCAATGACATCGTCATGCATACGGCTTAACATTTTAAGCACCCCAGCACCCTTTTTCTTCTTTGACATTCCTGTTCCTCTGGTTTGGAGGAGCACCTTTTCATATGTCTCCATAGTTCTGGTAGCAAAAACATACCCTTACAATGGATGCAATATTCATATTTTTTACATTCAACCTTCTTAGTGCTGCGCTTCACTTTAAGCTGACCACTTCCTTTTTTCAGAACATCTCTGTTATACTCGAAGTTTCCCCTGTTGCGAAGATTCTCTAGGAGCTTCTTCCTAGTTACTGAGCCTGCTGGGAGACTAAGGGCATCTGCTATATCAGAATTCTCTTTTATGTGAGTTTTGAAATGCCGCGCTATTTTGAAATGAAAATTCTTGCAAATGAAGCAGAAATTTTGTCCTGCTCTTACAACACTGGTTGAAGGTACTGTGTTGGTGCAAGATTGTCCAGTGTCAAGGGTGTCATCTGTGACATTACAGTTCATAGAGGTATCCATTAGTAATTCTTCAGCAACCTGGAATGTTGAGGTCGCCAAGCTGTTTATTGGTTCCTCATCTTCTGTGTCACTTGCTGAGCCTGGAACGTATTCTGGATCACATACATCTGATGCCTCCTCTTCACTGATGTCACTTTCATTCTGATTAAAATACAAGGAAAAGAAAAGAAAACATAAGGCATACATAACACCTGCAATAAGCACTACATGACAATCAACAAGCAACTGGACCTCATATGCTTCTCATTGTGCTTTTATAAACCACTACTGAGCGCACACACACACACACACACACACACACACACACACACACACACACACAAACTAGGGCTGTTCGATGTGGCCTAAAAATATTTTAAAAAATTCAATTTCGATTATTTTTATTATCATTTTAACAACAAAAGACAAAGAAATTATTTCACATAGGTTGCTCAAAGTGGTCAACATATTGAGTGTGGAAGTGGCAACAGTCTAGGGACCACGAATCTTGTAGAAATGCCCCTGTGTGGACTATAGCAGTGATTGTAACAGCTGAGCACATGGCTAATTAATTATGCTCATACTCACTTTAATTTTTGTTCTGTTTGTTCACTGGCTTTTATTTTGAAATGTTGTTTCCAGACAGGAAGACACTGTTATGAGGTTGCAGTAACCTATTGTAACATGTCAGAGAGTGTCAAACTCCGCACCTCTCCTCTCCAGTTATTTTAGTTAAATTTCAGTATCAGATGAACCCAGGGCACACAGCTACAGAACATTATGGTGCATCGGTGGGGATGTTTACATCATTATAGTTGTATAGTTATAGTTCTGTGTGGACGGAGCTTAACGAAGTTGCGGTTGTAAACATACTACAACTATGAGTAGGAGGGGGGAGACGTTAGTGGAGCAGATGGAGGCGTGTTGTCCACCTTGTATTAAACAGCAGTACATAAGTAAAAGTACGACAACGGTCAATTTAATAACAATGAATTGAAGTCAAGTGTAAACAACCCGGTAGATACGAGGTCAGTTGCTGAAGAAATTAAGCGGTTGCTCAAGTAGTTGAAGAGAAAATCTCGATTTAGCGATTTCATTTTATCAACATCATCATAACTAAAAAAATTGAATTACGATGTATAATCGATTTATCGATTATACATCGCCGTAACACAAACACACACATGCAAGTCTTTGTGCTAAAGTATTGCTTCTCACTGCTGTCCTCATATCAAACAATGGCCTCAAACACTATACGTAGGCATACAGACAAAACACACAAGGGTTATAGGACCATACTAAATCATAAGTCATATACAGAAGCAGAAAGTGAGCATCATTTCAGGTCATGTTAAAACACTTCCTGCATTTAAAGCTACACCAACAAATGTACTGACAAACCTCTTCAGGGAGCACTGTGGAGGAGAGGAATGGTGTGTGACTTGTAGATGGAGAGACGACTGGTATGTGGCCTGTAGATGGAGAGACGACTGGTGTGTGGCCTGTAGATGGAGAGACGACTGGTGTGTGGCCTGTAGATGGAGAGACGACTGGTGTCTGGCCTGTAGATGGAGAGAAGACTGGTGTGTGGCCTGTAGAGGTTCTGTCCTCGGTCCCCTACTCTTTATCATCTACTGTATATCCTACCTCTTGGCAATATCTTCGTCACTTTGGTATCCACTTTCACTGTTATGCCGACAACACCCAAATCTACATCACCACCAAACCGGACACATCACCACCTACTGCCCTTATGGACTGCCTGCAAACCATCACAAACTGGATGTCAAACAATAAGTTAAAACTCAATGGCAATAAAAGTGAAATTCTTCTCATCGGATCCAAATCATCACTCTCCAAATCCGACCCCCTCAGTATTCTCATCGATGGCTGTTTGGTCCCCACTGCAACCACAGTTAAAAGTCTTGGTGTTATTTTGGACAGTACCCTCTCATTCACATCCCACATCAATAACATCTCACGCACAGCCTTTTTCCACTTCCGTAATATCTCCAGACTCCGCCCCTCCCTCGCCCAGCACTCCACCGAAATCCTCATAAATGCCCTGGTCTCCTCCCGCTTGGATTATTGCAACTCCCTCCTCACCGGTCTACCACAGAAACTCATCCACCGTCTACAAACCATCCAGAACACCGCCGCCAGAATCATCACACGTACCAATCGGATCATATTACACCAGTCCTCATGCAACTCCACTGGCTCCCTGTTCTTCAACGTATACATTACAAGCTACTTCTGCTAACATTCAAAGCTCTCCATAACCAGCCCCCCCCATATCTCTCTAATATGCTTCACCCTTATATCCCACCCCGTTCACTCCGTTCCTCATCTGCCGCCCTGCTTTCCACCCCCTCCTTTTCACTTACCTCACTTGGCGCTTGGGCTTTTAGCTGTTCGGCACCTAGACTCGAACTCACTCCCACTACACATACGCACTCTGGACTCCATCGACACCTTCAAATCCCACCTCAAAACACACCTTTTTAAAGGGGTAGTTCAGAATTTTGGACATAGGACCTCATGTCCAAGTCAGCCAGTGTGTTATTTATCATTGGAGACGTTTTCAACAAATTTCATGCAGTCCTTCTAGTTGCACAGTTCGCTGGTGCTAAGCTAGCGCAAGTCAACGGTAACGACTAGCCTGCCAATAAAAACAGTCTTACCCACTCCACAGTACACCCAAGGCAAATCAATTATTATCAATTGTTATCCTACTCCATATAACACTCTGTCCCCCAACCGTTTTATCCACCTTATCTATTTTCTAGCCACACTGTATTTTCTTTGTATGTATTTATATTATGTGCTATAATATGTATTTCATATCTGTTTTGTTGTTGTTACATGTAAGGTGACCTTGGGTTCTAGAAAGGCGCAACAAATAAAATGTATTATTATTATTATTATGAGAGAGAGTGGACAGAAAGAGGACAGAGAGGACGGAGAGAGGAGACAGAGAGGAGGGAGAGAGGACAGATGAGACAGAGAGGAGACACACAGAGAGGACAGAGGAGACAGAGAGGGGACTGAGAGAGAGAGGAGACGGAGAGGACAGAGAGGACAGAGGAGACAGAGAGGTCAGAGGAGACAGAGAGAGGACAGAGAGAAGACAGAGAGAGGAGAGAGAGAGGATAGAGGAGACAAGAGAGGAGACAGAGGAGACAGGAGACAGAGAGAGGACAGAGGAGACAGAGAAAGATCTTATGTGATGCTGCAGTCTTCTTATTATATACTATTCGTTATTTTTTAGAAATAGATTAAATTGGTCAAATGTACTCTACCTTGGATATTTGATACCTTTGGCAAGAATGCCATGGCAGGTTTTCTCCTCCGTAGTCATAGGTTATTTCTTGCCCTTTCTCAATGTCAACGATGGCAAACAAACACAGACTGGGTACACCATCGACCTCTATTTTTTAATTTTCGCATTCGGCTTTTCAGCATCATTCACGAGTCTGTCAAGTGTCCCATCTTCTCTTGAAGCATCAATGCTACAGGGGTTACAAGAATGAGTTAACATGAGAACATGATTGGCAAGCATTTCCAGAAATTTCTGCATAGGGCCGTTTCCACTACGGGGCCAACCGGGCCAAAATACTTTTCAAATGGTCTAGACCGAACTCCTTATAACATTTACAGAGACCCAACAGTACCACCATGAGCAAGCACTTGGCGACAGGGGCAAAGAAAAACTGCCTGCCTACCTCGGACAGACCCTTCGGCTCTAGGTGGGTGGTCATCTGCCTTGACCAGTTGGGGTGAAAGAGAGAGAGAGAGAGACAGACAGACAGACAGACACAACAACTACATCAATACACTAATGAACATGAAGAAGATGATGACGACAGCAGCAATGATGGGGGACAGCGAGCAGCAACAACAGTAACTGTAGCAATGATAATACTTAATAATAACTAATAATAACGACAATAATATCACAGATATTAGCAATGGCAGTCAAGCAGGACCATGGCAGAGCAGCGAGACGAGAAAACACAGGAACTCCGGGGAAGAAGTGTTAGTAACATGCATTAATGGGACATGAATGTGTGCAGAAAGAGAGAGGGGGAGAGAGGAGCTCAGTGCACCATGGGAAATCCCCTGATAGTCTAGGCCTAGCAGCATAACTAAGGGATGGTTCAGGACTCACCTGATCCAGCCCTAACTATAAGCTTTATCAAAGAGGAACGTCTTAAGCCTACTCTTAAATGTGGAGAAGGTGTCTGCCTCCCGAACCACAACTGGAAGCTGGTTCCACTGAAGAGGAGCTTGGTAACTGAAGGCTCTGGCTCCTGTTCTACATTTAGAAACTATAGGAACCACCAGTAGCACTGCATTCAGAGAACGCAGTGTTCTAGTGGGGTAATAGGGTACTATGAGGAGGATTTTAAATTCTATTCTAAATTTTACAGGGAGCCAATGCAGAGAAGCTAGTACAGGAGAGATGTGATCTCTTTTCCTAATTCCTGTCAGTACTTGTGCTGCAGCGTTTTGAATTAATTGGAGTGTCTTAATGGACTTATTAGGGCAACCTGATAATAAAGAGTGCAGTAATCCAGCCTTGAAGTAACAAATGATTAGTTTAGACAGATTAGTTTTTCTGCATCTGTCTTTGATAGGATGCGTCTGATTTTTGTAATATTACGTAAATGAAAAAAGGCAGTCCTAGAGGTCTGCTTTATGTGGGAATTAAATGACAGATCCTGATCAAAGATAACTCCAAGATTCCTGACAGTGGTGCTGGAGGCCAAGGTAATGCCATCTAGAGTAGCTATACAGTATGTGTAGACATTGAACCTCTAAGGTTTTTGGGGCCAAGTACAATCATTTCGGTTTTCTCTGAGTTTAACATCAGAAAATTGCAGCTCATCCAGGATTTTATGTCCTTAAGGCATGTTTGTAATTTAGATAATTGATTAATCGGGCTTGATCGATAGATATAACTGCGTATCATCTGCATAACAATTAAAGTTAATGGAGTGATTTCTAATAATGTTGCCTAAAGGGAGCATATATAAAGTACATAACCTTGTGGAACTCCATGACTAACTGTAGTATTTATTGAAGATTCATCGTTAACATGTACAAACTGTGAACGATCTGATAAATAGGACCTAAACCAGCTTAGTGAGGCTCCTTTAATGCCAATTTGATGCTCAAGTATCTGTAAAAGAATATTATGATCAATGGTGTCAAATGCAGCACTAAGATCTAATAATACAGTCGTAGTAGTATTACAGAGACAAGTCCATTGTCAGAACCAATCAAAAGGTCATTATTAACTTTAACCAGAGCTGTCTCTGTGCTATGATGAACTCTAAATCCTGACTAGAAATCCTCAAATAAACTATTGTTATGTAGAAAGTCACACAATTGTTTGGCGACTACTTTCTCCAGAATCTTAGACAGAAAGGGGAGATTAGAAATCGGTCTATAGTTGGCTAAAACCCCTGGGTCAAGAGTGGGCTTTTTAAGAAGGGGTTTGATTACAGCTACTTTAAAGGACTGTGGTACATATCCTGATAATAAAGAAAGATTAATCATATCCAGTAAAGAAGTGCCAATTAAGGGTACAACTTCTTTAAGCAGCCTAGTTGGGATGGGGTCTAACCGACCGGTTGATAACTTAGATGAAGAAGTTATAGAAGTTAACTGATGAAGACTGACAGCAGAACAACACTCCAAATACACATCTGAGGTTGCACCAGTCAAAGTGTCTGATGTTGGAGGGCCTGCGATACCTATTGAGGGCATTTGGTGACTAATTTTCTCTCTAATAGTAAGAATTTTATTATAAAAGAAGTTCATGAAGTCATTGCTACTTAAGTTTATGGGGATACATGGCTCAATAGAGCTGTGACTCTCTGTCAGCCTGGCTACAGTGCTGAAGAGGAACTTAGGGTTGTTCTTATTTTCTTATATTACTGTGCGTTCACACCGAAAGCGCACAAAGAGGAATCCGCCTTGTCCACTCCACCTAAGTCGCTTTTGTCGCTTTTGTCCCCCTTCAGAATGTTCGTTCTTGCTTTTTTTTTAATTTAAAGGGCCAGCGCGCCACACGCGCTAAACACCACTACTGCTGTAGCACAGCCCATTTACCGACATCGTTGATCACGGAAAGTTACTTGATAAAGTCATTAAAAACAGAATTACTCCGATTGGCTGGAGAGTGTAGGTTAAAAAGTGTTTATTTACACCATCTTTGATTTACACCTAGGAAAGACGTTGACGCTATGAAGACGCTATGGCCACGTTGCTTGGCAACGCCTGCATACGGGAGATATTAAATAGTCTGCTCGACTTGTAAAAATAAAAAAAACCCTCACGATTTCAACTCTAAAACACATTAAAGTATTATTAATTGATTACATATTTCATTCTTTCGTAAGTGACCATGGTACTCCGCTTCGCGTCGGACGGTTCACGCCTCCGCGTCGTCCATTCATTTCTGTTAATGGACACCTCGTCGGATTACTCCCCAATCATATTTACGGAAATGATCATCCCAAATAAACACCGATTTTGCCAAATGTAATGTTGTCAAATCATAGAGGACATCATAGAGGTGTTCTGCTACGGCAGCAATCAGCATTTCCAGCGACACCTTGGAACGAATGTTTGGTAGGAACTAAGTTACGCGGGTTGTTTTCTGGGACAGATCTGACCGAGGGACGACGGCAGAACGAGACATCCCCATTGGCTATCGATGGATTTTCCACCTTTCCCTCCTAGTCGCGTCATAGCTCATTTACATAAAGTTGGAGGATTTTAAACTTTTTTTATCCTCCTAAGTCACCTAGTCCACCCGAGTCCGCCTATTCCTCTTTTCCCTCTTTGTCCGCCTGGCGCCCAATACACAATGAATGACTTCCGGGATCATTTTCCTCTTTGTGCGCTTTTGGTGTGAACGCACAGTTAGTGCTGAGTAAAAGGCTCCTCTGGCATTACGGAGGGCCTTTCGTTAATTTCTAAGATTATTTTGCCAAATTAAGCGATTTTCTAATAATTTTGAAGTGCGCCATTTCCTTTCTGATTTCCTTGTTTCTTGTTTTAATTGACGAGTTTGTTGGTTGTACCACGGTGCTAGTGTCCTGCGATAGAATCTAATGTTGATTGTAGAGAGCCTGCAGCACTAGATTATCAATTTGGGAGTGACTAAAGTTAATATAGGACTCTGTTATATTCAGATATGGCATTGAATTAAACACTGATGGAATCTCCTCCTTAAATTTAGCTACAGCATTGTCAGGTAGGCATCTACTGTAGGAAATTTTGCTTAATGGCTTATAGTCTAATAATAGAAATTCAAAAGTTATTAAATAATGGTCAGATAGGAGAGGATTATGTGGAAAAACTATTAAATGTTCAATATACATGCCATATGATAGAACAAAGTCAAGAGTGTGATTAAAACAATGGGTTGGTTTATTTACACTCTGACAGAAGCCAATTGAGTCTATTAATGAGGTAAATGCGCTACTAAGGCTGTCATTTGTAACATCCACATGCATATTAAAATCACCTATAATAATTACTTTATCTGATTTAAGAACTAAACTTGATAGAAACTCTGAGAATTCAGATATAAAATCAGAGTACAGTCCAGGACCGCGGTACACTATAACAAATAGGACTGGCTGCAGTGTTTTCCAGTTTGGGTGAGAAAGACTAAGAACAATGCTTTCAAATTAATTATAATTTAGTTTTGGTTTAGGGTCCATTAAAACGCTCAAATCATATATAGCTGCTACTCCACCTCCTCGGCCTGTGCCTCGGGGAATGTGAGTATTAATATGACTAGGGGGGTGGATTCATTTTAGGCTAACATACTCCTCATGGGACAACCAGGTCTCAGTAAGACAAAGTAAATCAATATCATAATCTGATATTAATTCATTCACTAAAACAGCTTTGGAGGACAGAGACCTGATATTTAACAGTCCACATTTCATTCTTTTAGTTTGTGCTACTGAGGAGTTGGTTTTAATTTTTATTAGGTTTTCATGGTTAACTCCTCTTGTTTTTTTTTCTTTAAATAATGTAGGTGGTCGGGGGACAGACACAGTCTCTATGGGGTTGTGGGTGGGTGACTGTACTAGAGGAAGCGCAGAGAAGTGTGTAAGACAGAAACTCTGCTTCCTGGTCCCAACTCTGGACTGTCAGGTTTTAGAAATAAACTATCATATTCCTAGATAAGAGAGCTGCTCCATCCAACGTGGGATGGATGCCGTCTCTCCTAATCAAACCAGGTTTTCCCCCAAAAGGCTGCCAATTATCTATGAAGCCCACATGGTTTGCTGGACACCACTTGGACAGCCAGCGGTGGAAGGACGCCATACATGACGTCACTGGTCACATTGGGCAGGGGTCCAGAGAAAACTACGGTGTCCGACATTGTTTTAGCGTATCTAGGCAAGGCAAGGCAAGGCAGCTTTATTTATATAGCGCATTTCATACACAATGGCAACTCAATGCGCTTTACATAAAACAAGAATTTAAATGAAATTTCAAAAAAATTAAATTAAATAAATAAATAAAAACAACTACAGAAGAATAGAAAGAAATAAAATACTATAGGAGCAGCATAAAATCATGATTTAAAAGGACATAGTGCAATTAAAATTTACAATTTAAAGTGCTTTGAACAAGCTCAATCATAAGCACAGGAGAAGAGAAGTGTTTTTAACCTGGATTTAAAAATGTTCACAGTTAGGGCTGATTTCAGTTCAGCTGGTAGTTTGTTCCAGTTTTGTGCAGCATAACAGCTAAAAGCTGCTTCACCATGTTTAGTTTGAACTCTGGGCTCCACTATCTGACCTGAGTCAGTAGATCTCAGAGCCCTACTGGGTTTATATTCTACTAAGATGTCACTCATGTATTCTGGACCTAAACCATTCAGTGATTTGTAGACCAGTAGCAGAACTTTAAAGTCTATTCTATAGCTGACTGGGAGCCAGTGTAAAGACTTTAGAACTGGAGTAATGTGCTCTGATCTCTTTGTTCTGGTTAAAACTCGAGCTGCAGCATTCTGAATGAGCTGCAGCTGTTTAATGCTTTTTTGTGGGAGTCCAGTCAGAAGACCGTTACAGTAGTCGAGTCTACTGGAGATGAAGGCATGAATCAACTTCTCCTGGTCTGTTTGAGACATAAAACCCTTCACTCTGGATATGTTCTTAAGCTGATAGAAGGCAGTTTTGGTGATGGATTTGATCTACACACCGACTCCACATTAATTTTAGTGACCTCCGATTGGCGTAATCGGGTGTCATTACTGCCGACGTGAATAACAATCTTATGATATTTACGTTTGTTTTAGCCAGCAGTTTTAAATAGGATTCAACATTGCCCGCTCTGGCCCCAGGGATACATTTAACTATGGCCGCTGGCTTCGCTAACTTCACGTTTCTGACTATAGAAGAGCCAATAACCAGAGTCTGTTCCTCAGCGGGTGTGTCGCTGAGTGGGGAAAACGTATTAGAAACGTAAATTTGGTCACCCACTCTCCCTGGCTTCCCGGCTGCTCGGGGTCTACCGGGGGACAGCTAACTAGAGCTACCTCCAGCCAGCCCGCACCGACTACCGGGGACGGTGTGGTGCGGTACCATGCCTCTAAGTCACTAATCCTTACCTGCAGCGCAGTAAATAAACTACATTTAATACATGTACCATTATCACCAAAAGAGGTGGAGGAATAACTGAACATTTGGCACACTGAGCAGGAAAGAGGAGCAGAGGAAAATAGCGAAAAGTCGTTAAAAGAAAGAGTAGCTCCGAGTGATCAGGTAAAACTAGTCTACGTTTAAAGGTTTACGCGTGTAAATAACCACTGTAACGAGTAAAACAAATTTATTATAGGGTTCTCCCCCTCAGGGCCATCTCCGGGAACCTTTACGGGGCTGAAATAAGACCCTGCCTCGAAGTAGGTACTCATATCGGCCCCGCGAAAAGCTCCCAGGTGGGGCTTAAGCTTTACTCACTGATTGGGTGAAAACATAGCGGGATGTGACGTTTAGGGGTGACCCCGAATAGTCGACGATTCAATCGAAGGAGCCTGATTCGACTGCCAATCTCATAGTCGAATCGTCGACTATGAGATGATTCGAGCGGCGCGTCTATGACACAAGTGCCGCCCCTAGCACACATAGGAAGCGTTGCGCTGCGGCGCGTCAACAGGAATATAGTCGTCTCCGGAGCAGAAGAAAAAAAAAAGAAAAGAAAAAAGCGCCTTTTCGGCGGCACTTGACGGACAGTGGCGTTAAGTGTAGCGGGGCGCGCGCCTGCCGCCACCAGTGTGGGGGTGTACATAGAAAATAATAGGGGCGGCTGTTTTGACGCGCCGAACGGCCTCGAAATTGTAATCGAAATTGTTTAATTGAGTGTTTCAGCTCTTTAGTCTGGTGTGGAAAAAATGGAAGCCAATGTCGCAAATGAGAATATGGATCAATGAGCAAAAAAAAAGAAAAAAACATGATTCGGCGATCAGTCGACTATAGGCAAGACTTGACGAATCAGATTCGACTATGTAAATTCTTAGTCGGGGGCACCCCTAGTGACGTTATCAGAAAACATCAAATCAAGCAGCATTTTTACAACCTAGCAGAAGAGGAGCATTAGCCTAGTAGCAACCATCTACACAGTTAAAAACAACATAAGAAGATGTTCGACAAGTGGGCCAACGATAAAGTCAAACAAAAAACTGTCGCATTATGATTACACGGACATCGAAACTCTCGCCCCCTCCCCTTACCGCGTGGTAAGGGGAGGGGGACAGGAACTCGACAAGAACTTCCCCTCACTCTGCCCTCTTGACTGGCGTGTCTCCACTGCAGAGTGGGGCCGTGAGGGGCCTATCCACGATGTCACGAGTTTCGATTTCCCCGTCATCGTAGTGCCATTATTCGGCCCCATAGTGGAAACACGGCTCATGTGTGGTTTGGCTTTTGATCAAGAATAACATCTGCAATTCAGCTTACTCACCAATAATCTGTTCCTTTATGTTTGAAGAAGTATGTATACTCATTCCATGCTGCAGTCTCCAAAACTCTTCCTCCTCTACGAATTGGCTCCAATGCAAACACACCTCTTCCTATCAATAGATAAATAAATAACAGTTAATGAAAACAAGCGTAATACAAAGTGAAATTATTAGATGAAAAATTGAAATTATGATAAAAAATGACCATCATGAGGAAAGAAGGTGAAATTCATAAGATCTACTAACTCATCACATATCATCTCAACATTACTAGACAGATTCACAATATTTAATGTTTTTCCTCTGTGAGAAATGGCATAACTTGATGAAAACATTGTGAAATTTGATCCTGAAACTGCTTTTGTCATAAGCCAATATTTAAAATCATGCAAAACCAAAAACTAAAAGTCATGGAATTGATCAACTGGTCTCTCAACGCAATTGACACCATCTTCTCAACGAGAAGTCCCGGGTCGGGGGACCCATTTTGCCCTTCCGGAACGGTGGCGGCCGGCTACGTGATGGACTAGTGGGAGAAGTGGAGGCCCGTGTGCCTGGCGGCCCTCTCCGTGGAGGACATTGAAGATGTCTACATGTTTGGAGCCATCGTTACAGGGGTTTCGCTGATCGGATTAGGCTTTCCCCTGGTATTTCGACAAATTCTGGGATCGGTGGCTGTCGGCCAGAGCAGCCATCGGGATATTAAGAAATTGGTGGTAGCTGTCCAAGGCCCCTCAACGCTGCCTGCCATGATCGATGGACTGGGCAGAGCTGTCGGCACTCAGGCGGGGACTATGAACCGTTATATGGATAACATCGCGGATGTGAAGCTCACAGCTCTGCAAAGACCAAATGGAGACCATATTGGACAAATAGAGTAGGTTGAAATTGGATCTCTACTCACCCCAAGACCAAACACCCGCAATCTTATCTTTCGGCCTCCCCCCCCAACACAACAATCCCCCGGAGGACGATGCGGTGAGACGCTCTTGCCCACCCCACCCCCCCCAACGAACACCTGTTGGTTGTTGACTCTCTCTGGGACCTGATCAAGGCCGTCTCCATGACACCGAGACGGTGGTGGCAGGCGAGGCGACTCTCCAGGCCTACATACACATACCTGTACATGCATGCATACATACATATATACATACATACATACATCACCTACCCACATCCCACGCCTTCGCCACTTGTACCCCCGGTCTGGTAAGCGGGGGTAAAATATCATGTCAAGTCAGACCTTACAAGTATACAGCATTATCAGAACTCATTTTAGCTGTGGCCTAAAAAGGTATTATGCTAGGCACCGACACAGCTTAAGCTAGACGATGCTGAAGATGCTTCCAACTTCCATCAGGCAGTTAAGGGAAAAGCAATGTTTACATTTGCTTCGGTCTTAGACCAGAGGGATATTCCAGACAGGAGGTTCAACAAACTCTGAAGGGGTTTCTCAATCTGCGTACTTGTCCGTACTTGTGTTCTTATGGACTTGTGAAACGTCATCAGCCGCAGCCTTTTGAAAGTCCTTTTGAAATTTGCCACTGGCTCTGATGTCTGTGTGGTTTAACATGAGATATAATTCGTTATGGGTATATCTAACGGGCAATCTTTGGTCTCAGAGTATCTATTATTTGATCCCGGGCAAATCGGTTTGGCTGAGGGCAAAATTATTGTTCATAACTTAATATTTGTATTTAACAACGTTGTACTAGAGCACTGTCTTTGTAATTTTGACCGAATTGTTTGCTTGTCTTAATCCCCGAATTGAACAAACCTGTTATACATGTTATAATGGATATTATTGTCCATTAAAGCTACCATTTAAGCAATATTTTAATCAAGGGACCACTGAGGAAACCCGGGCCCTCATCGACTGGCGGGCGGCCAACGAGAGCCATTTCACTGGGAGGCAGAACTCATCAAAGACAGGATGGGAGTGAGTATTGATTTTGAGTGCTTGTATCATTCAGTACGTTTACATGCACAGATTATATCGATTAAAGCCATAGCTCGTCTATGCTCCGCAACTGGACAGCTGCAATTGTCCGCGTATACATGGCGGCGAGTAAATCGATTCATTGGCCGGAGCGTGTAATGCCCCGGTACGATAGGTGGCGCTGTGCCCATTTCAACTAGTGGTAATAGAGCCACCGGTTGACCTCTTTACGTCACCAGCAACAACAAACTCATTCGAGAAAGCGATGTTTCAGCAGACAGCTGTCAGTTCACTTCGGGTCCATATCATTTCTCCGAACTCTCGGTCGTATGCGGACCGCTCCGCTGCTCTGCCGGCGGAGCGGTCCGCATACGACCGAGAGGAACAATGGAGCATCAATGGAGAACTGATATGGACCCGAAGTGAACTGACAGCTGTCTGCTGAAACATCGCTTTCTCCTCCATGTCGCGTTTCAGTCTGGACTTCAGAGAGTCAAAGCCAAAGTTAATTTCCCCCAATTCCTTTTCCCCATGGGCGAGATAAACCCGACTAGGAGTCTTTACTTGTTGTGTACCAGAGAGTCGGAGAACCCGACGCAGTCTGTAAGATTCACAATATAGGTATGATGACAAAATTTTGAAACAGCCCCTAGCTCAAAATGGATCACATGACTAGACAGGGCTGAACATTCCCTTTAGAATGACACCAGGATTGTGAAAATTGGCCTAGGATTGAGAAAGTTATGATATTATAATATCGAGAATTATGATAAAATATTATACATTAATTACAATAGAAGTCATGTGACCGAAAATGATGAATATTCACATGGTTTAGCTTGTAACTTCCTCATTTTATCAGATATTTGCATGAAATTTCAACAGAAGGTAGAATTTTGTTAGTTCTTTCAAATGAAATCATGAAAATGTACTATTTTACTTGACCAATTGTGCCTCACTGAAATAAATAGTAATTAATAAGTGTTTATTCATATTAATAACGGAGACAGTTTCACGAAAATGACGAATATTCACATGGTTTTGCTTGTAACTTCCTCATTTTATCAGATATTTGCATGAAATTTCAACAGAAGGTAGAATTTTGTTAGTTCTTTCAAATGAAATCATGAAAATGTACTATTCTACTTGACCAATTGTGCCTCACTGAAATAAATAGTAATTAATAAGCGTTTATTCATATTAATAACGGAGTCAGTTTCACGAAAATGACGAATATTCACATGGTTTTGCTTGTAACTTCCTCATTTTAGAGAGTTACATGGTAAACCAGAAATGGGTTTATTGCCTATTCAATTACAACCTAGGCAAACGGGCAGTAGGAGGTGTCCTAGTCAAAAACAACAAACCCCAGCTACTCAATAAAATAAATAAATGAATAAATAAATAGCCACACCCCTCATCAATAACTAACCTATCTAATACCCCTATGATTACCGCCCTGACACCTCCTCCCAATCAAAACTCAACATAAAAGATTGACACATTCCACACAACACATTCCATATGGCACGGGAGGGAGAGGGAGACACTTGCGCGTACACACACTCACTAGGGACCACAGGGGAACAGCATAATACACCAGGCTCTGCGCTACATTGAAACCTTTGAAGTTTCTCCCCCCGAAGAAGTCATCCAGGCACCAAGGTTGGTGAAACAGGCCAGTAGCCTCACGTGGTCTCCTACGGGGGCGTCGCTGAGGTATTCCCTCCCCCCAATGGGCGTCAGGCATTGGCAGGGAGGAAGAAAAGCAAGGTGGCGCAGAAACTGTAGCCAGGGGCCTCGGGCGGAGCCTGTGCTGGTATCCTCCTTCCCCCCGGTGGTCGTCAAGCACCGGCAGGGTCGGACTTGGACCATGTGGAATGGGGGGGGCATCGCGTGGACTTAGGCGGGGGCATCGCTGAGGTCTTCCCTCCCCCCAATGGGTGTCAGGCATTGGCGGGGAGGAAGAAAAGCAAGGTGGCGCAGAAACTGCAGCTGGGTCCTCCCCTCCCTGTGGGCGTCACGCACAGGCGAGGAGAAGTGCAGCCCATGTGACTCCAACCCCGGTTGCCCCTGGTAGTCCCCAGATCCACCTAGTGCTGCGTTTTCAGCTCCTCTAGGCGTATCCAGAACACCCCCAGGGACCAGGGCCGAAAGATCACCCCCTGAGGATCCCCACCCTTCACCTGCCGCTGCGTGTTCAGCTCGTCCAGGCTCAGGGCAGCTCACCTCAGGGGAGGGCCGCAGACTTCGATGGTCGGAAGTATTACATTCATATTCATTCACTCAAGTGATTTTGCCCCCTTTTTTCAATTCAATGGTAAGTATACATTCATATTAGTGTAACATATATTATATACATTCATATTCATATAAACAAGTGTTTCCCCACTAACAACCTACTGTACAACCAAGTCATCCGAGATGACATCTGCAGCCATTGCATAGACAGACACATCAGTGTCATGTGCATCAAATTCATAGCCCTCCCTGTTCATGGCCCAATAGCCAACAGTGTATTTCTTTTTTTTGGCATGGAAAGTTTCAATTTTCCCATTGAAAATGACCCTGTTGCCGCCCAAATCCCACGCATGACATACAAATGCCCCCACCGCTCTGCCACCCAACAACTCCTTGATCAAGCTCACTTTTTCTTCTGGGAGTTCTGGAAACGCTTCCTCAATCTTCTCTGCCCCTAATTCTTCAATCTTTTTCTCCAACACTTTCCGTTCTTGTTCGCTTCTCTTTCTTTCTTTTGAGACTTGACGTTTGTGCAGTTCCTCCTGCAGCTCTCCTTGCTTCTTTCTCCTCCTTCGTCGTTGTAATTCACCCAGCCTCACTGCCTTCCTGATGACCAGATCTCGTTTTTCCTTGTCCAAACTGTCCAAGTACTCCACTGCGTTGTTTTTCCGTGCTCGCATTTTACAGGACAAGTAGCAGATGGTGGCATTTGGAGCCTTCTTCTTTAACGCACTGAACATCCCAATCAGCTCTTCAGCATCCATGTTGTGAGATCTTGCAGAGGTCGTCTCTTCTTTTAGTTGCTCCGTCACTGTCCATGTATCAGCAAAGTATTGACGATACTGTCTTTCAAGGACTGAAATGACTGCTCTCAGACAGGCTTCCGTCATTTGACTGAACATGACCGTGTCTTTTGGTGGTTGCTGCAATTTCTCAAGGATTTTGTCTGAAGCATCCAGCTGGCTTCCAAAGAGGTCTGTTGTGCGAGTGAGGAATTCCCCAGGTGAGCTCAGCTGGTCCTTCAGGTTCTGCACGGTCTCTTTGATTGATTCAATGCCTTGAATGTGATCGGTTTGATCATCTGCTCCAGTGTAGAATTTGGTCATCCAGGGTCCCGTCAATAATTTCCCAAACAAACCAAGAACTTGCATTTCGACTTGTCCAGCTACAGAATCAAAGTCTTCTAGCACACTCGCACGCAGGCCTCCACAGGATGTTCCTCCACAGAGATAGGACTTCAGTGCAGTATGATGACAGGTGAAAATCCCACAAATATGAAAAATAATGTGCAGGCGATTGCCTCTGTAGCGAGGTATGAGGCCGAGAGGGAGGTCATTGTTATTAAGAAAAATCTTAAACCCACGAGGGTCACCCTTGCCATCCATGTATCTCATCTTGTTCATCTGCACCACAATGTTTGCTGCAAAGCACTCTTTCCCCTTGATCTTCCCAGTTACGCCCATGGATTTCTCAATCTCCTTTAGAGCAAGCTTAGTCTTCGACGCAATGCTTTCCAAAGGGTGAAGGTTGCAATTCAGCTCATTCAAAGCTTTGTTCCAAGAAGCACAGACAAGACGAATGGCCGCATGATTAGCTGCACAGCGGTCAGTGAGTGTGTTTGAGATATTACTGATCATTTTCTGAAGAATGACTTCGTAGTCTGCCTCAAAGAAATGACAAAACACGTTAGCAAGGTTGCTGATGGAGTCACAAATGTGGATCTGATAATCCTCAGCACAGCCTCCTGGAAGTTCATCGACAGCAACAACGTAACAGCTCTCTTTGGTGGTGAAGTGTATGCTGTTCAAGTGGATTCCTTCCTGTGTGGTTGCATCAAAACCGAGTGTACAGTGTGAATATTCTAAAAGGGCTTCAGCAGTCTGGAGGTCACTTATGGCCCCCAGTTCTCTGGTCATGGCTTCCACAGTAGCCCTCCTTGGCACATCACTTAAACTGATGTTGAAGCGCTGCCCAAACTTTGTGATCAAATTGTGGATGTTGGCAGTGGGCACCTGATTGGATATCGCATCAAACACCATTAATCGCATTTCGTTTGAGTAAGACTTTGCATCTGCTTTTGTGAGCTTTTTCTCACTTTCCAAATCCTGGATTTTCACTTCCAAACGGAGGTTTTCCACCTGAAGATCACGAATTTCACAGTCCAATTTCACAGTCCTTTCTTCTAATTCACAGCATCTGTCTACATCAATAGAATTTGATCTGACCTCTTGCTTCATGTGTGTAAGGGATTTCTTTAGGCGCTTATGACTTCTTGCTTTGATTTTGTACTGATTTTTCAATTTAGAGATGGTTTCATGTGATTTCAACTGGTTTCTTAAGCTGGATATTTGTTTTTCTTTTCAGTTTCTGATTAAGTGTTCTTATTGCTCCCATCTTCTTCTGCCATGCTCTGAGTGTCTTGATTGCCACCTGGCAATCAATACTTGCTTCTCTGCATTTGCAACTGTTTCTGCCTCATGTTTTTAAGAGAGTCCTTATATCTCACACAAGAAGGACAAATGGTTCTAGCTGTCTGTCTCGTCTTCAAAGGACTAAGTGAAGCGTTCTCAAGGTGGTTAGCTGGAGACTTCGCTTGACTAGCTGTGGCGGTGGTGGAGGTGTGGCAGAGCTGAGGTGGAGCGGTGGCGGAGGTGGAGGTGCAGCTGTGGCAGAGCTGAGGTGGAGCGGTGGCGGAGCTGTGGCAGAGCTGAGGTGGAGCGGTGGCTGTGCAGCTGTGGCAGAGCTGAGGTGGAGCGGTGGCGGAGGTGTGGCAGAGCTGAGGTGGAGCGGTGGCGGAGGTGGAGGTGTGGCACAGCTGAGGTGGAGCGGTGGCGGAGCTGTGGCAGAGCGGTGGCGGAGCTGTGGCAGAGCTGAGGTGGAGCGGTGGCGGAGCTATGGCAGAGCTGAGGTGGAGCGGTGGTGGAGGTGTGGCAGAGCTGAGGTGGAGCGGTGGCGGAGGTGTGGCAGAGCTGAGGTGGAGCGGTGGCGGAGGTGGAGGTGTGGCAGAGCTGAGGTGGAGCGGTGGCGGAGCTGTGGCAGAGCTGTGGCAGAGCGGTGGCAGAGCTGTGGCAGAGCGGTGGCGGAGCTGTGGCAGAGCTGAGGTGGAGCGGTGGCGGAGCTGTGGCAGAGCTGAGGTGGAGCGGTGGCGGAGCTATGGCAGAGCTGAGGTGGAGCGGTGGCGGTGGTGGAGGTGTGGCAGAGCTGAGGTGGAGCGGTGGTGGAGGTGGAGGTGCAGCTCTGGCAGAGCTGAGGTGGAGCAGTGGCGGAGGTGGAGGTGTGGCAGAGCTGAGGTGGAGCGGTGGCGGAGGTGGAGGTACAGCTGTGGCAGAGCTGAGGTGGAGCGGTGGCAGAGGTGGAGGTGTGGCAGAGCTGAGGTGGAGCGGTGGCGGAGGTGCAGCTGTGGCAGAGCTGAGGTGGAGCGGTGGCGGAGGTGTAGCTGTGGCGGAGCTGAGGTGGAGCAGTGGCGGAGGTGCAGCTGTGGCAGAGCTGAGGTGGAGCGGTGGTGGAGGTGGAGATTCCACAAAACATCTGGCTACAAATTTCTTCAAACTGATCAAATTCTCTCTTGTCTGTGAGCTTTCTGTATTTTGTTAACGTTTTTTTCGACAAGCAGCTTTACTTTAGTTTTTGATTGTTCTATATTCAGTTCTGGCAAGTACTTGATCACTTCTCTTGCAGTTGCAGTTCTGCTTGACTCAGATGAGATGTAGATATATAGAATGTGACCATTAAGGATGGTATGAGCTGGTGATGGTACGTTACTGTATTTGCTGAAGAGGTGCTGTTTGGCCAAACCTGGCTGTGTGCTGGGGCCCCTTTCCCTTTCTTCTCTTCATGGCTCGCTGTAAGACAGAACATCAAATATTAGGCTACACACACCAACTGAGCATATTGCATCTGTAGCTAATCTTCCTGGTCATAATATATTTAACTATACACTGTATGCCCCATTCAATCAATCATTTATTCAATGTTAGCTGATGGTTTCTTATCTGTTCTGTTATCAAAATGTATTTTTCTTTATCCTACAGAAAGCACTCGCTGACATATTGAATCACTCTGAGGCAACATAATCTACATGATTCAGAGACATTGAAACAAGCTTTTAGATCTTTTAATTATAACATATAGTTTATAACAACATTTTATTTGATGTATGAATGTGATTGATTGATTTAACAAAAATGGTTTATGTGTTAAGCCCTACAGGATACTTTTCAATGAAAGACTAGGCTACAAACAATAAGCAAATAACTTCATCACATTCATACATCCAATAAAATGTCACTTTTAAAACTATGTTCAGTTATACGAATTATTAATATTTGCTATACTCAACAGTAGCATGAAAAAGTGCAGTTTAAAACTTATTGTTCACTCTCTGTCATCTGAACTTTGCAGGCGCAGCAGCTACTCTCTGTAACGAGAGTTACATAGGCTAGTCCTCAGTAACGTTAACATTAACCTAATTCGAAGTGAAGTAAACTATATTACCATTTAAACAACAAGTATGTCAGGAACTACATAACATAGTATAAACTATGAACTACATAACATAGTATCCGTAATAACTTCAAGAAAACACGGTGAGTATGAGTTGCATCAAGACGATGCTTTTCAGAATTTTTAGAACGATGCTAGCAGTGGATCTCACATGACGTTCGCTAATCTGTCCGCCACAAATTATGTGACTACTCAATTTCCGCGATCTAGTACAATACTTTCTCCTGCATGGATTTCGATCAAATTTGGTCAGTGCCCAGCTAAAAGCTTTATTTATAGGTCCACATACCTTTTATTGGTGTCCGGAGTGTTGATGAAGTCCACCGACTGCTTAAAGATGAGACCAATCTTAAAACTCGACTTGAAAACCGAAAATCGCCCCAGGGTTGAAAATTCGAAATGCCTGACGCTTGGGGGGGGTTGTGCTGAACGTAGTCACAGTGGTATTCAGGAAAAACAGTACTCCCACCATGCGGTTAGGAGTGGTTATTGCATTGCACTACATTACAAACACCACGCAGTTTTGGAACACATTATTTGAGACAGAATGTTCGCTGCGAACGTTGCTTTGTCAGCGTACCTACACAATATCAGAGAATACCGCCGTCAGTTTCGGCCGCGGCGCAATGAATGAATAAAGATAGTTATTTTACAACCTCGTTGATGAGCAACATTTAGAAAAACATGGACTTTTAATTCAGCCTTGGGTTAAATCGAAGCGTAGTGTGTACTGAATGCACGTTGATGATGATACACTCCTTATAGGGGGTAACTACATTGGCACGGCACCGGCTTCCTCCATCTTCTGCGCCAGCTTTTTAAATACACCGCCGACCCAAAGTTAGTTGACAGCTGTCTACTGAAAACATATTTCTCCCACCAGAACAGCCCTGAATGAATGAATAAAGATCGTAAACACGTCGGGAGAAAACATTTATTTTGACAGATGTGCCCGAAGTTACTACTTTACAACCTCGTTGATGACCCACATTTAGAAAAACATGTACTTTTAATTCAGCCTTGGGTGAAATGGAAGCGTAGTGTCCGTGTGCTTCCACCTTTAATGAATGCATGCCATGCGCGCTCCCGCGGCCGGGACACAATTCTTATAGGGGGTAACTACATTCACCGGCTTCCTCCATCTTCTGCGCCACCTTTTTAAATAAATCGCCGTTTCTCGTTATCCCTTATCCGACGGCGGCGACAACAACAACAACACGACTATCGTCTCTTTCTACTTCCGGCTCACGGCCCCGGGAAGAGATCTCGAGCATGCGCAGAACGCAATTCAACGCATAAGCCAATTCGATTGGTTACATGCACACTTAGTCGACTATGAATCGCATAATCTAGGGGTCTTAACCCGATAATGAGTAAGTCGACTCGAACCGATTATAGCTTGATTAAGGTGTATACATGCATCTTAGCAGGGCTCCGAACCGGTTCAAGGAACGAAACCGAAAACCGAAAACGAACGGAATTTTACGAGGAACGGAAACGGAAACGAAAACCAAATGGTCTTCAGCTGTTCCGGAACAGAAACGTTATTCTGAAATCCCCAAAACCGGTTAATAACGTTTTTTTTTCGTTCTCTATATACCGTAAAACTTCCAATAAAAGCGGGGTCCCTAATAGACGCAGGGGTGTGGCGACACGTTTTGACAAATAAACGCAGGTCTCCAATTGAGGCCGGATCTGGATTTTATCTAAATTATTTCTTGAACGACTTAAGCCGTTTAGATCACCTACACAAAGATACGGTAACCGTTTAAACGTCTGTCCATATGGACATAACGCACATCGTTAGATCAGTTAGATTCTCCACAGATAAATCATTCAGTTCATTTAACACAAACTATGAACACCAACGCATAATTCATCCAGACTTACCGGTAAACAAGAGAGACGGGGAAAAGGTCTGACTTCCAACTTTTGAAGCGATCATAAAGTCCGTACGGTGTGTGTCCGTTCCTGCATTGTTTATATTATATAGAGTCCGTAAGGGTATATTATATAGAGTCCGTAAGGGTCCACCGGTCAAAAGAATCAATGGGTTTCATTAAATTAATCCGAGTTGTGAATAATATCATGTGAAGTCCGTTGCTCACTGTCTGTTTACTGTCTGTATGCTGGCTGTCGTAAATCTTCCGCTGCCGTAAAACGACGTTCACGTTCGAGCGTCACCGCGGACCTACGGCCGGCGGGGGGTGCCCGCAATCATAGATATACATGTATACTATGTATATATGTCTATGCCCGCAATAGTAACACAAACACACCGCGGGCCGACGGGGGGGGCGCGCAATAGTAACACACCGCGGGGGGGGGGGGGGGGGGGGGGCGCAATAGTAACGGCCGACGGGGGGGGGCGCGCAATAGTAACACACCGCGGGGGGGGGGGGGGGGGGCGCGCAATAGTAACACACCACGGACCTACGGCCGGGCGGGGGGGGGGGGGGGGGGGGGGCCCGCAATAGTAACACACCGCGGAGGCCCCAATAACACTGCCGGAACGTTAAGAACGAACG